>VZTS01025861.1:0-89021 GCA_013400795.1 Pluvianellus socialis
CCATCTGGTGCTTTTTTTCTTTTTTTTAATTCCCCTTTTTTTTCCCCCTCTGTACCAGGGGGTGTTACCCAGAGCTGGGGACTTACCTGAAAACTGGTCATAGCTGGTGTTTCACTGCATGGCTTTGTCATCCTGCCCTGCAAATTAAACATCTATAAGCCTCTGGAAAGAGTTCAGTCTTTGGAAATACTGTAGTGTTTGATACCTCAGATAGAGCCATTTCAAATCAGTGTGTGACTTTGCAACTTTGCTTTTGGTATCGATGCCTCCGTATAAGCTTGTCCTGGTGTGAGTGACACAGGACTAATTTCTTTCCTAATGCTTGAGAAAGCTGTATTTGTGTAAGACTCTGGTGTCTGAATTAGTGAAGATATTTACTGTACAGCCAGCCACGGTGGGGGGGTTTCAAGGTCTCAGTGTTTTCGAGCTCTCCAGGTGCGGGGATGAGGAGGAGCGAGACCCGGGCACTTGACCCACGCTGACAACAGGGTTGTTTCATACCATGAACGTCACATTCAGTATAAATTAAAAAGTCTGCTGCCAGGTAGGGGGTTCTCCCCCTTGCTCATGCTCTCCCCCTTGATGGCTCTCCCTTGATGATGGTGATCCAGAGGACTTCTTGCCCCGGTGCCGGATCCCTGAGCCCTTCCCTTCTTCCTGAAGCCGTAGCGCTCCCAGTGTCTGACATTCCCTGTGCACTGCTGGGAGCGCACAGCTTCCAACTGATATAGTTTGGCTGAGTATAATCCTTGTACAATATACTTGGGTATTGGGATCAATATGGGTTCCTTTGTGTTAGTGCTGTTAATCGTCCAGTTCTATCCTATTAAATCTGTTTATCTTTCAACCCCTGGGTTTTCTTGTTTTTCTTCCCGATTCCCCTTCCTGGGTGGGGAGGGGTCATCCATCAGGTGAGAGAATAATTGTCTAAGCGACAAGAAATTGTTATGGGTTTTCTCAAACCATAACAAGGCTTTTTTGCCACGCGTGTGCCAATCTTCCTGCTTCAAGGGAAAGACAAATGCCAACAAACAGTTGCCGGTCCTGTGGTTGCTTGTCGCTACCCAGTGACTTCAGTGGGATTTCAGTACTGGGATGCCGTAGGGTGATTTTCAATGAATATCTCTGTCCTCAGGAGAGCAATAGCAGGGGAAAGATGATGTGTCAAGCTTTGTGTGTCATATTAGTGGATGAAGTTGTATCACTTGGAAATCTGTCTTCCTTCCGTTTGGGTATGCGGGGCTTGTTTCCGTACTTCATCCCATTTTGACACACACACACAAACTTCCCCAGAGTGGAATTCCAGTGCTGCAGCGAAATGGGAATGTCTTTCTCTTGCCTTGTGTCTGTAAAGGGCCTGGGAACCTGCTTTTTTGCTAGAGAATTCTGCATCCTGTTGCGCAACTAGGGCTGCTGTCAAACTAGGATGCTTCCAGCTTCATGTATGAATTTCACACGTGCCCTGTTGATAGTTTGCTTATCACTTGCCTCACGAGATGACTGTAGGTCTGTCGCAGCCCGAGGGACCTCGTGGAGATTGCAACCATAGGTCTTTCCAGGTTAGGTGCAGTTAACTTGCTTACTGAGCCAAGGGGAGCATATAGGCTTGGTTTGAGGAAGTTAAAATCTCTCGGCATACTTATCCCCTGCTCGGGAGACTGGCTGCTTCCTCCCCTACGTGATCTACGCAAATTACACAAAGTGAGGGGGGCGAGAAAGGTGTTATTAAACTTTGATATTTCCCACAGCTCTGCCAGTGTAGAACTCGCTCGTACAGCATGCTCGACCGCCGTCACCCAACTCAGACCAGCTACTTGCTGTTAAAACCAGTTCTAGTGGAAAGGTATCTGCTCTTTCAAAATTTTACGCTTGTTAATTTGTTCGTTTTTCTGATCGTCCGTAGATTCTTTACAAAGTGTTTATCGGTGTTGATCTAAGAATCTAATAGTCAATTATATTTCAGAAAAAAAGGACAAAGCTAGTACAGGTAAAGGACTTGATAGTAGTTAACTGATAAAATTTCTTAGCAAAATGCTTTTTTGCAGCTTTTTGTTTGTTGTCCTCTTTTGAGGACAAATTTTTGAAAGCTATGTGAATAGAAGGCCTTTAATTAACAAATTAACGTCCTCAATCTATTGCCGTTCACAACTGGGACTTCAGAGTTGTATCAGCTTTAATTAAACGTTCTCCACACTTCCATAAGATGGCAAGGCATGATAGCGTGAATATATTGAGTATGGGATTTCCAAACTCCCACGTTGTTGATCTACCTCTTCTCTGACTGAAGTTGACAATTAGCGCTCTCAGCAACTTGAATTAGAGCAGGTGGAAGTCAAAACTAAATGTTTTTGCAAATCTTGCTCTAAATGAAGTCTTTAGCCTACATGATGTGCAGGTGATGGTCAGGGGTGGAACGCCAGAATCCAGATTCTGATCCTTCTGTTTTTACCCATTTTCTTCTCTTAATGTGACCGTTATTCAGTGGAATTGAAAGAAAAGACCCAGTGAGAGCAACTAGGGAATTCCTTCCTCCTTCTGGAAGTACAGAATTAAGTAATACAGAAAACATGGTGCTGAGAAACTCTTGAGCCAGAAGCCCGAGGCTTTGTGCGAAGCTGTGAGAAAGTTAAATGGAGCATTTGGGTAGAACCAAACGGAACCGTTTTTTGGAACGTGTTTGTATTTACCAGTGAGGGGTGGGGAGAAGGTTGCC
Organism: Pluvianellus socialis; assembly: GCA_013400795.1. NCBI lineage: Eukaryota > Metazoa > Chordata > Aves > Charadriiformes > Charadriidae > Pluvianellus > Pluvianellus socialis. The sequence goes on from VZTS01025861.1 coordinate 2,714, forward strand.
TTTAGCCGTGTCCTTTCCTATCTCTGTATAAAGATCCCTGTGTAGTAAATCACCTAGATTTTTGGCGTAACCAGATTTTTTAATTAGAGTAAGTGCTTAGGAAAGTTGGATTTCATCCATTTGGGGAAAATGTAGCATTTCAGGATCACACGAGGCACGTTTAAGGACACAAAGTTGGGCTGTATGTGGCGGTGAAGCTGACTCTGTCAGGCTGAAGTGAGGGAAAGAGTCGCTGTGGAATTGTGGGGGTGGCAGCTCGCTTGGGTGTTTTCCTCTGTGCCGCAGTTTTCCACGTGTCCCTCCAGCAGTGTCCTCATGCACTCAGCAGAACGTCTGGCAAGAAATAGCGTGCTCAGGCCATGGAGTCACTGGTGGCAGGAGTGCCAGAGCTTCCTGTCTCTTACCCAGATGAGTCAAAAGCTTTTTGAGAGAGAATCATAGAATCACAGGATGGTTTGGGTTGGAAGGGACATTAAAGCTCATCTGGTTCCACCCCCTGCCCTGGGCAGGGACACCTCCCACCACACCAGGTTGCTCCAAGCCCCGTCCAACCTGGCCTTGAACCTCCAGGGATGGGGCAGCCACAGCTTCTCTGGGCAACCCCGGCCAGGGGCTCACCACCCTCATGGGGGAAAATTTCTTCCTGACATCTCACCTAAATCTCCCCTCTCCCAGTGTAAAACCGTTCCCCCTTGTCCTGTGGCTCCACTCCCTGATCCCGAGTCCCTCCCCAGCTTTCCTGGAGCCCCTTTCAGACACTGGCAGGGCTGGAAGGTCTCCCCGGAGCCTTCTCTCCTCCAGGCTGAACCCCCCCAGCTCTCCCAGCCTGTCCTCCCAGCAGAGGGGCTCCAGCCCTCCCAGCATCTCCAGGGCCTCCTCTGGTCCCGCTCCAACAGAAGCTGGAATTGGCTGTGCATTGGAGAGAAATTCCGTTATTGCAACTTTATTGATTTTATTTAAAAAACAATTAATCTGTTTCCTGGTGTTTTCCGCTCATTTTAAGATCTCTAAGCTTATGTCTCCACGCCATAGCTATTAGTGCTGCGTTCACTGTACTATAAATAATCTGTGGCAACAATAATTATGTTTTTGAATGAACAAAATTAGTAAGTTCTTCTTAATAGTTTTTCAGCTCTATCAGGTAGTTTCTGCTACAGGCTCACAGCCTGGTCTATCTATTTCCGTGAGGTGAGCACGCGTCGAGTTAGGGGCTGTTGTTTTGTGAAGGGAGCGGGGTCCGGATTAAGGAGTTAGCAGATTATAAAATGATTTCTTCCATTGCTTACATTTCGAGAAGTATGAATTCTGCAGTGATGTAGTTACAGCGTCATCTGTGATTTTTTTTTTTTTTTTACTGTTATTTCTTCTTCTTTTCCAGCTGAAAGCAGACATTCAGTGGTAAGCATTCAGGGGAAATAGCTTTAGAGTGCTCAGCATTAATGGTTTTCAGATAAGTGCTGAAATTGACTTAGATACTAATAAAACAAACTTGGAAAGCTAGGAAATTGACGGGGAAAACCAGATAAATTATTTGCCTAAGTCCAGTCTTACAGTCTGTCGGATTTTAAGTGTGCATCACTGTGTTTTGGTCCTGTGATCTGACCGGTAGGATGTGAAATTCTGTCTAGATCCTGAGCCAGCTGTGCTGGTCCTGGAGCTTTAACGCTCGGCATTTCTCTGGATCAAGCCCTGGGTGTCACGTGAAAATAAACCTGTTTGTTTTGTACTTGGGATTGGAGAGAAATACAACTAAAATGATGATGGTGGAGACGCTTTTTAAATTGAATTTAAATGAAGTTGCTCGCTACGAAATACTGAAATTATGGAGAATGAAATGCTAAATATTTGGTTATGGTGCTATAAAAGCTATAAAGGAAACAATACCAAAATCGAGAGATGAAGCATCAAGTCTCTGTTGGAGTAGATAACGTACACCAGCCTGGGCTGTAGGGCTGCTCCCGGAGGCTGTGTTTGGAACTGGATGGTCTTGATGGAACCGGATGGTCTACATCCTTGTGTAGAGGGAATGTTGTGAAATGGAAGCAGCAGTTCTGAGGACAAGCTGACCTTCCTTAGATATAAATACAGTAGAGGAGCCCAGTTTCTGCTCGGGGGGAATGAAAAGAATTGTGAATGAGCAGGTAGATGCTCATCGCCGCTCCTCCGTCCCTGCTGTGGTGTTTCTTCGCTGTATCCTTGTGACAGGCCTGCGTTGTCGTGTCAGTGGAGCACCAGAAGAGAGTTAGATGCTCAGGGAAGGTCAGATCTACTCTTCTGGAGATTCGGAGTGCCGGAGAAGAGAATTGAGGCCAAAGGGCAGTGACCTCTTGAAATCCACTCTAAACCACAGCTAGTGGAGCCGGGGCAGGGGGGGAAGAAGGGGGATTGTTTTGCAAAACTGACATATGTATTATTTCCTTCTGGTTTTCTCAGCGGGGAGGTTTTCAACTTCCATCAGTTTTTCAATCATCGGAAGCACTGGCATGTGTACAGAGGGGACTTTGTTTGGTTTTCCCCACCCTAAATTGCTTGTTCTGATGTATAATATGCTCTAAAATGAATAGTAGCAATAATGCTTTCTTGACAGCTCCTGTAAGCCTGGCTTTATTTAGAACGCGTCCGTCAGGGCCCATATTAGCATTCTCCGGCTCTGTCTACGCTGTAGAAGACGCTGCTGCGCAACGGCCCCGAGTTACCGGTATCATTATGGATGAAATACCAGCGTCGCCCTTTTTTATGCTCTTTACAACACAGAACTTCGGAAATTGTAACTTTTAGGTCACTGACGGTTCCTGGAGAGCTGTTCCTCTAAGATCGGCTCCTCCTCCTTATTTTCAGCAGCAATACTATGTACGTAGAACTGTATTTATCTTAGATTCTTTCTTGACATCACTACACAAGTAACGGCTGTGTATGTAGCGCTGCCATCTGATCATCCCTAAGAGGAGCGGCTGAGGGATTGTGAAAGAAGAAAAGGAACGGAATTGTTTCTAATGATCCAAGAGCCGCGTCCAGGAGGGGAAGCTTTCCACTAAAAATGTGCACCATGCTTAGAAAAAATACTAAAAGCCTTATTCTAATCCTAGTCAAAGATCAATCTCTTAATCTTTTTGACAGTGGAAACTGACTAATCATCTGAATAAAATTCAAAGCCACTGAACCACTTGTGAGAGTAAGAACTCGGTATAATTTGAAGGGGTTTTGTTTGTTTGGGCTGTGCTCAATCGTCCCGAAAAGCTTCCCCTTCCCTTTTTTCTTAATTCGTCATTTCTTCCCCTAGAACTAGAAGTGAAAAGAACTACAGCAAAAGGTTGTTCTGGTGTTAATTACAAGTTCAACCGCCGGAAAACTGAGTGGGAGATAAAAATCATGCCAGACTTTTTGGTCATACGAATCTCTGAGGTCTGTTTCGTTGGACAGTTTTGCATAGCAGATAGGAGTGTGAAACCTCGGGCTACGAGCCTGGGATCTGCTGCTGGTTTCTTCCACGTTTGGAGAAAGAGTTTCCTGCTCAGATGATTTTTAATCTGTTCTGTAGGAGATGATGAGTTTTGAATTGGCGTTATTTCTCCTTCCTTCCTTAGCAGAGCTGCATTTGATCGGGGCTGTCCCTTGGAGATGCTCCAGGTGGAAAACCCGTTGCTGTGTTCCACTGCATCACGGGTGGACCTGTCCAAGCCAGCTTGTAGAGCGAGGACATGGTGTCACTCATGTCATCGCTGAGAGACTTTCTTAAATGCCCTTGAGTCCTGCCGCATTGGTACAGACCATCTTACTGGTTTCCTCCCAACGCTGGTACCTCGGTTCAGGTGCGCTGAACGCAATTCCTGCCCTCAGCGGGGATGCAGCTGCGGAGGTTCGTTAAAGATGGCTGGTTAATGGCAGAAGCTTTATTTTCTGCTGTGGTGTTTAGGGACTATTTGGTTGGCCTTGTTGCTTCGTGTAGCAAAGGTGTGTTTGTATACATGAGTTTGGGGTAAGTTTAAATACAACTGGCAAGTGTCTATGAAGAAGGCACGTTATCAAGAGCCAAAGAGGAGGCGTGATTTACTTGCTAAAAAATTCTGTTGTCGATTAAGCACAACTTTATAAGCATCAGCCTGTAAGTGACTCTGGGAGCCACATAAAATCTCACCACCCTCATCATCTATTTAACGTTATGGGCACGATTAGGTGCCGAGGGGAACTGGTTTCAAGTTTGGCAAGAATGTGATGGAAGCGATGGAGCATCCCGAGCTGCAGCCTTGTGCTGTGAGCGGGCTGAGAGTCTCAGTAAATTATCGGCCTGTTCAGTTCTAGCTATAGGGAGAAAGAAAACTTAAATTCAAGCCTGCTCTGAAAGTTTTCTGAACTCAGAATCATTTTTAGCAGATTGATGAGCGTTCTAGTTTCAGAAGGAGAATGTGCTGCGGATATCTTAAGGGAATGGCTAACAGCTGGTAACAAATCTCTCTGCAGAGCGAGTGCTCGTTTGACCCAGGCAATAAGAAAAGGCTACAGACAACTTTAGGGTATTCATTAACCGTTTTGCTTTCATAGACTGGGTGATGCATTTCCTTTGGAGTTGAATCCACATAACTCTGTCTGCAGTTGCAGGATCAAGTTTTAAAACGTCGCTGCGTGAGAGAGAGAGGAAGATGAACCCACAGGAGTCTGGAAGTGTTCAACCTCTCCTTAGCCCCAAGAACTGAAGCATTGATTAGCCTCTCCTACCCGTAGGAAACCAGTAAAGAGTGGCCACTTCGGCAAGTATGTGCAGAACAGAGAATTTATATTCTCATAGGGGCTGAAATCCTGTTTCCAAGTAAGTAGATGAGTCTGCTCACAGATAGCAGATATGGATATGGACATCTGCTATGGATAGCAGAGCATGGAATTAGCAGGAACACAGGTGAGCAGAGATGCTCTGAAATCCCGTGCAATTACAGCTGGCAAGACGTGTTTCTTTAGAGAGTAGAAAGACGATGAGTCTGATTACTGAGGGAGATTGTATCACTTCACAGTTAATTTAATGTTTCTGATAGCTCGTGTACAAGTATCACAGTGTCTGTTGTAATTGAGAATAGATGGTGCAAGTTGTAATGGATTTAGATAGCGCTTTATTCAGGCTAGTGTACAGTAATGATATTATTTTATCTTATTCCAGACTGACCTAATGCATTTCAGTTTAAACAAATGCCAGTTTTTCAAAAAGCCGCATCCCCTGTGGATTATGTGTCTTTTTTGACTGTTAGGAGCCAGAAATGCATTAGCAGCATATGGCAAACGCTCTAGCTATTACAACAGGCATTTTGCATTTGAAATGTCCTAGCAAGCTCCAGGCCTGGAGTTCTGCTGTGTCTCCCAGTGAAGGCAGAAAGTAGTTGTTGATACCTCCTTCATGCTCACCTATTCCAGAAGGAAGCTGGAGGTAGAACTGTAGATGCTGGAGGGTAAGTTCCCTGCGTTTTGTCATCCTTCACACCTGCCCAGTTTGTGGAAAGAGCAGATGGAGAATCTTGAATGGGAACAGTAGGCACTCACAGAGCATAAACGATGCGCGTTGTAGTGCTGGGAAGTCACGTCTTTCTCTTTGTTTTCCTAGTTTTCATTCAGACAAGTAAAATGATGAAATTGCAACTTGATTCTCTCTGTCTATCTCCAAAATGGATTGATCCATTGCAAAATGGGTTTTGCAAAGGCAGATCTCTAGCTCTGCTGTAGGGCAGAGGAGGAGAAATTGCAAAGTCTATATGGTGAGTCCATATATAGTTCATAATAGGAAATAGTGGAAACAGGTTTCAAAAAAATGGACATAGGCACTAATGGAGATTTTTTAATTACTTTAAAAAGTATGTCAGATAACTTCAGCTCTCCCATTGAAAGTTGGACAATTTAAATTGTCCGGTGTCCTTGCAAATGGTGTAAAGATGTGTAATTACAGACATCAAAGTATCTTTGTAAACTTGGCTGTAGCTCTCTGAAACTTTTATTACTGATGTGGTTTAATGTCGTGTTGTTCTTTTCTTGCCAAAGTAAACAGCTTCCCAGGTTTTTGGGAGGAGACTCGAAAACAGCTTGAGTTGAGTATTTCTAAGGTGTCTTAGTGAATTTACTACATCTTTCCTTAGATACCTGGAACCTTTTTCATTTCTCCACTGCTAAGGCCCTTTTTACAGTTACTGTCAGCATTCCCAGTTGAACTGAATAATTTACCCTTTTAAACTGACAGCAGCTGTCATTACGAAAATTGCAGGGCCAAGTTTGACAGTATTCACACAATGGGGGAACTTAAACTTTTAACAGGCTTCGAGAAAGCCCAGACTTTTCAGCACATCTTGTCAGTCAGTACATGAGCTCATCTCTTCCTTGTGAAAAGTTGGCAGATTAGAAGATTATATCTGACAGATCTGAAACAGCGCTGATGACATCCTCCGACAATAATAACTCTGCGAGGGGCGGGGGGAAGAGGGGAGAACGGTATAATGAAAAAATTGTTTTTAAAAATCCGGCGAGCGCTTTACAAATGGAAGGGCGCTCGGTGTTTGTGGCTATCGGCTTATAATTCATCCCTCTTGTGCGGGCTCCGTATTCACAGTGCTTAATTTTTCAGAGATTTACTGCTCTCTTTCTGCAAAAGAATGTTGCTCGGGTTTGAAGGCTTCCTGTAGTTGAAGAAGTTGTGTCCTTCCGTATCCGTTAGCAGCTAGTATTTTGACATCTAAGGATTAACGGTGGCACGTGTCTGAGGCAAGTGTAACGCAGCAGTAGGTACGTCTGGCATTTTCGAGTTGTCTGACGCTGTGAAGTCGCTTATTGAGCGGAGTCTTTACGCTGGCGGAGGATGTGACTGCGGTGCCGGGCATTCCCAGGGCTTGTGCCTTGGGGTTTTCCCCCTTTTAGTGATGTTCAGGCCACTAATACTCCTTTCTGCTGGGGTTTCCTGAAGATTTGTTTGCTTTGCTTGTGAAATAAGCAGATCCCTTTCCACTGAACGTCAACTAAATATGTTTTATTTTCATGGAGCAAACTTTCAAAAATAAAAAAATCCCGGCTAATCAGACTGATGTTCTCGTATAATATAAATGCTGAAATGAATGGGTTGTAAGTGCTAAAGCCGATTTTTTTCATCTCAACAAAACCAAACATCCGGCTATTCTCAGAGTGAAATGGGGAAACCTCAAACAGAACAGTTTGATTTATGTCTGTAGTGGCAGAGCGACTTTATGTTTCCGTGAAATGTTTTCAATTTTAATGAAATTGTACAGTCTGGCAGAAAACTGTTCCCTCAAACGTGGATGCTTATCCTCACTCAGTAATGAAGGCTCTTATGAGCCAGGATTGGGATATTTTTAATAGTTTTCTTTCAAGTGCTTAGTGTAAAACACAAACTGCCAGCTTCAGTTTAGCAGTTCCAGATAAAAGCAAGGCCCTTTCAAGAATTAAGAGAAGGAAAAAAGTTACTGAGTCTGCCCAAGGTCTGCGTGCTCTGTGTCAGGCACTAATGAAACCAGTTGTGCTGATGATTTTGCTGACTATCTCCATAGTTACCTTTTTCCCACGAGAAGGAAGAAACTGCCTGATCATATCATGGCTGCTTCCCATAACCATCAGCCTTCATCTCCGTGGGGTGAATGGAAGAGGAAGGTTTCTCATCCTCCAAAATGTTATTAATTTAGCAATTGTTTTTCTCAACTCTATTCTTAAGAAAAAAAAATAATATCCATATTCAGTGCAGAATGGTTATAAAGTGCAGAACTCATCAGTGCTTCGGGCTATTTATGCACATTTTAAAGTCAGAGACGTTAGGTGGCTTCTTTGCCTTTAAGAGAAATTGAGAAGAGACCTGCTGAGGTTGGGGTTTAGGTTGTTTGCGTTCGCTGTGTGTTTCCCCTCACCCCCTGTACCCTTGGCAATAGCGGGGTGACTCGTTACAGACAGACAAAGCTGGAAGAGGACTGAAAACCGCCGGATTTGGATGGTCTCACTGGGTCTGATGTGTGACCTGGGGGCAGAGCACAAAAGCAGAAATCAAATGTATTCCCAGCTCTGGTTGGATTTTGCTCAATCAAATGTTTCCATCTTCTCCTATTTCTGTCTTTGTAAACTGGTAATAAGACTTTCCTGACATAAAGGTGTTAAGGAACGTAACAAATGCTCATACCAGGTACAGCAATATTGGGTACAATATTGATGAGGACCAAAGGGTTCCCTCTTCCAGTAGGGTCTGCTCTTCACTTGTGTGTCCAGACAGCTGCGTTGTGCAGAGCATCTGCCCTTGCGAGGATCATTGTGAAAATCTGCTATATTTTTGTATTTCTGTCTTCTGTATTTTGTACGTTCAAGTGAGAAGCATCCTGATTTCAGACCCTGTCCTCAAACCAGGACAATCTCCCTAAGCTGGGAAGGTGACTTCAGCATCCTGAAGACTGTTGAGGAAGAATTGGTAACGAGGACAGTTGTTTTGGTGTTCATATGGATTTGGGATTTACTGTCCCCGGAAAAAGATGGCGATCGTGGTGGTGTTTGGACAGAGCAAGGAGCAGACTAGCGAGAGCCTGGCTGGGGACAGGTTGAACAAGGATGCTTCCAGGAAATCAAGCAGTATGGGCGGAATCGGAAGCGGGTAGCTCTTATCTTCTACCAACATTGTAAATTGGCAGCTGTTAGGAGCAACTCGTGGTGCTGTCACCAAGCGATGCGGGTGCTCAGAACGCTGCAGGAGGTGTTTGTTATCCAACTGCGTTGGACTTGAAGTGATTAAGCTCATGTTACGTATTTTGGAAGTATTGTAGCAATCCGAATGGTTCTGTTGTGGATAATTGTGTTTGTTTCTTTATGTTAAATTTACGAGCACTTTTATGCCTTCTCCCCATGCGCTTCCAGATTTTGCATGGCAATTTGCAAAGTAACCCTGATTGCTCTTTCAAAACTCCTTTCAGCATGCTGTCTGCGAAAAAGTCTGAAATGGCATTTGGACAGAGCTGGGAGCTGACAGTTCATCATGTAGACTACTGCTGCTTCACCAATGTTCATGTTTTCTGTCCTCTTCAGTCTCATCACGAGCTTGAAAAAAGTCTCTGTCAGGAGCGTCCATTTGTGTTGGTGCATTACCAAAAGGTACCTTGATCATCTTACAGCTGCTGGTGCAATATATGTGGTCGTTTGCTAAATGCTGCAAAATTCTTCACGTTATTTTGTAAATCATCCAAAAAATATCTGTCTGATCTATTTCTGTAGGTCAGCTTGAGTGACGGCTGCACCCTCTCGTGTTGCTGTAACCACAGCGTTACGGTCTCCCTGCCCATCCCCAGTTAGAAAGAGAAAATGTTCTGTGGAATGCCACCGCTGCGTCGTGCGATATGACAGTCCCCTTGGCCCTCTGAATGATGAATGGCTCTACTTAGACCGCATTGTATTTGGTTTAATTTCAGTGGACACACATGATTCATTCTGTTCTCTGCTGCAGAGTCCCTGCAGCGCATAAGGAATCTGCGAGTTTCATTTTGGCAAGTTGGTAATTGCCTGCCCTGGGTGTGTTTATTGTAGTGCCGGTCCGGGTCGGTTTGCAGGGATAGGGGAGGAAGGGGAGGAAATCAGGAGCGTGACTGAAATGAGAATGCAGGGTGCGAAACAAAAAAAAAAAAAAAAGAGTTTCAAATAATTCAGACCTTCAATTAGGCCAGAAATTAGTGGTCACCCAACATTGCCAGTTCTAGTGCTGGGTGCTAGATTTAAAAATCTAGTGTACTTCGCTGGAGGTATTTCATTTGAATGTCTAAGGCTTTCTTCTGGGTTTTTACTTTGTGTGCGCGTTGCGGGGGGGTTTTGTTGTTTTTAAACCAGGTCATGTTTGGTGACCCAGAAAAATGTCTTCCCCTGCCCTTCTTCTGTCCCTCCCCTCTCCTTCCAAAGCACCTGGTTTGTTTTATTTTTCTGCCCTCGATGTCTGGTGAGCTGATTCCAGGTGCTTGTATTCTCCTTCCACTCCTGCTGGGCTGACAGGATAAACCCAATAGGTGGTAGTTTACATGTGTAAAGCTGATATGGTGACAAGAAGTCAATTCTTGGTCATAAAATTAGCTGGGTCTTTTGCTTACTCTTTTGCACATCTAAAGACCGTATCATCCACATTAAGGCAGTTTTATGGCCTAATTTTTAAATGGAGTGTAAACCAGCGTTAAGTGTGTGGGGAGGGGCAGAGATATCAAGCATAAATCTCCTAAACCTCGAATGGTTTTCTGTGCATCTAACCACGTAGAGCTTATTACAACAAATTAAAAGAAATTTTGTACTGGATGTCATACTTGTCAGTCAGCTCAAAGAACAATTGCTGATACTCTCCTTGCGTTATTCAGTAGAAACATCATGAAGGAGAACAGATAAATCATAGAATCATAGAATCACAGAATGGTTTAGGTTGGAAGGGACCTTGCAGATCATCGAGTTCCAACCCCCCTGCCATAGGCAGGGACACCTCCCACTACACCAGCTTGCCCAAGGCCACATCCAGCCTGGCCTTCAACACCTCCAGGGATGGGGCCTCAACAACCTCTCTGGGCAACCTCTTCCAGTGCCTTCGCACACTCAAAGGAAAAAATTTCTTCCTCATGTTTAATCCAAACCTGCCCTCTTCCAGTTTAAAGCCATTCCCCCTCCTCCTATCACTACATGCCCTAGGAAAAAGCCCTTCCCCTGCTCTCCTGTAGCCCCTTTAGGTACTGGAAGGCTGCAAGAAGATGTCCCTGGAGCCTTCTCTTCTCCAGCCTGAACAGCCCCAACTCTTTCAGCCTCTCCTCATAGGTGAGGTGCTCCAGCCCTCGGACCATCCTCCTGGCTCTCCTCTGGACAGGCTCCAGCAGGTCCGTGTCCTTCTTATGTTGGGGACTCCAGAGCTGGATGCAGGACTCCAGGTGGGGTCTCACCAGAGTGGAGGAGAGGGGCAGAATCACCTCCCTTGACCTGCTAGAGCTAAGCTAAATGTCTGAAGCTCTACTGTCTCAGCACTCCTGTAAGCACGTTCATATGTTTATGAGATGTTTTTGGGCACATCTGCTAATCATATCTCCTATAAGACCGTGCTGGGTGACTTTTTTGTGGTTGTTTTTAATACCTATGCCTTGCTTGCATATCAAAATAAAGACATCACTTGACTTCTACCATATTAAGGGCTTGAGAGGAGTTGCAGCAGAGCATCTGATGTTGAGTTGGCTGTAGCATAAGAATGTTGACCTGTGCTGGAAGTCAGACTCATGCAGATAAGGCAGAAGGAATGGTGATGATGTACTTGTTAGATTAGGAGGAAAGAAAAATCTGAAAAGAATCTGAAAAGAAAAAGAATATTACTGGGCTTCTTTTCCTTGATGATATTGGCAACCTTCCTTTTACTTGAATGGGTATAAAGTTGGATGCATTTATTCATCCAGGTCTGATTTATGGGATACAGTAAACTGTGCGATGGCCTCACTTCACTACTGACTCATCTGCTGACATTGAGAAATCCTTTCGTGCACTTAAAATATAGGTGATAATTCTTAGCTATTTCATAAAGTAACCCAGTGTGTGTCCACTTACGGCTGGACAGTGCTGCTGAGGAGTGGTTTCATATGTAGAGGAGGGTAGAAAAAGATGTTCCCGTGAGTTTTCCATTATTTCCGATCTCAAAGGGGCCAGGCTTTTGCAATGTTTTGAAAAATTCTGTTGTTAGTATGTGCTTTGGATTTTCATTTGCCAAATTATGTATTTTCACGTTTCTCCTACAGATACTTCACAATTTCTCCTCTTTTGTGATTGCTGCCGCATCTCATGGGGGTTGATGATCAAACAACAGAATTCTCTTTCTTTTTATTCTACCTCACACGTACTTGACAATTTTGTGTGTGTGTGTTCGTGCTTGTTTCCTCCCTCTCCGAGTACACATGGCTCCAAGTTTGCTTACGCTAACTCTCCCTTCTAGAGGAAGAAAAACCCCAACATTCCAAAAGAGACTATGACCCCTTTTTCTCATTTAAAAAAACCAAACCAAAACCAAAAAAACAGAAACAAACCCATTTAATTCCAGGGGCTCTGTTTGATCTCATCTTTCCAAGCTCTGTTTCTGCCTGTTCAGTGCCTTGTGTTAGAACTTACTACTCATTGGGCTCCCTCTTCATGGTGAACTTAATGGACATGAGTGAATAGCATGGAAGGAAGCAAGCTCTGATTTTCTTCTTTGTTAGACTTGATCTGCCAGCTAACTTCTGAGCTAGGGCATGAAGTGTGTGTGTTCTGGGGCCAATTAAGCATTTTCCATCTAATGTGGGGATTTTTGCTAATTTTTGAAGTGTCCTATTTTCACAGAAAACTCAGGTTAAAAATAGCTTCTCTGAGGAAGTAAAATGATGAGTCGAAGAACTCCTTGACAAATCTTGCTGCGTAAGTGTAGGGTTTACTGTTTGGGAAATTTTGACAAAACTCAAAACAATACACAGAAGGGGTAAAGAACTAGGTGCCTGGGGGATCTCTTTTTGAATATGCTGTAATTTGCCTTTGGCTATGTTATGAATTGGACGTCAGTTGTCGACCAATATAAGCTTTTAATAGTTAAATGCTGCCTTTGTCTGTGGGGACAAAAATGAACTCCTTAAATCAAGAGGGTAATTAATTTTCCTGACAAGCTTTCAAAATGCTCGATTGAGATTTTAGCCCTCATATATATGACTTGACAGTTTGCATTTGCCTTCTCCCACCGCCTTGTGAAAACTGCATGGCTCTGCTGAATCCTGTAGTTAACATGTACAAATCCCCGTAACACCAAGAAATGAGATTGTGGTTTAATGTGTAACAAAAACCTCGGAAACTACTCCCTCAAATGCTTCCAGAGCTTGGAAATGCATCTATATATATCTGCTTTATGCATAAAGTTTTAAAATCTCGCTGGAAAAGGTCCTTTATTCTAAAACTCATCATTCGTAGAATCATGGAATCACAGAATGGTTTGGGTTGGAAGGGACCTTAAAGCTCATCTCCTGTGCCCTGGGCAGGGACACCTCCCACTAGACCAGGTTGTTCCAAGCCTCGTCCTATGGCTCCCTGATCCAGAGTTGCTCCTCAGCTTTCCTGAAGCCCCTTCAGGGGCTGGAAGGTCTCCCCGGAGCCTTCTCTTCTCCAGGCTGAACCCCCCAGCTCTCCCAGCCTGTCCTCCCAGCAGAGGGGCTCCAGCCCTCCCGGCATCTCCGGGGCCTCCTCCGGCCCCGCTCCAACAGCTCCGTGTCCTCCTGCTGTTGGGGGCTCCATTATGCTCTAAAGCCAAGGAAGTTGTGTGATGGTTTTGATGTGATGGTGACAATGTTTGCAGTGGGGGCAGGGGAGGCCCTGGATGTTGGCAGTGTTGGCCTTTGTGCCTCCGATCTGCTCACCGGATGCCTTTGTAGCTCCATGTCTCTCCTCTTTCCAGTAATAACTTCTAAAACACGACTTCAGGGACGGTTCCTTTGCAGCACTTGTAGCCCTCATGCTGGCTACCTGTCTCTGTAAGCCTGTGGTCCTCAGGCATGGCCATGAGTTTGGGGGTTGACTTGAAAGGCAGTAAAATTATGCTATTGTGCATCAGCAGAAAATCTGGCCCTGAGGATTTTTTGGCTGAATGCTTCTGTTTTGCCATGCATAGTTCCCCTTGAGCCACATTAATTCACTGACTAACGAATTTATGTGAAAATTGAGATTGAGAAATCTAAAAGTTGTGTTTCTAGTTCTGCCATTGCCCTTCTGTGTTAACTTCTAGGAAATTACTTAGCGTCTGTGGGCAAAATATATCCATTTAGAAAAGGTCAAAAGTAAGTGGTCAGTGGATCACCCTCTGGCTCCATTTACCCATTACTCTGTTAAAGGTCTGGGATTATTTAGCCAGGCTTACTCTTGAATATCAGTGTTGATTTCCATTCTTGCAACATATCTTACTCTCAAACTATTCTCAGGAGCCAGGAGTATAATGGCATAATATGGGCTGAATGCAATAAAGATGGTAGCGTTGTTTTATAATTGGGTTCAGAATAGTTGGGAGCCAAGTTACATTAGGTATATTGTAAAAGAGCCTAATAAAAGTGACTTATTTAATGAGAATAGGGAGTAGTTAGGTTGATTAATTTAGGGAGGGAAATCTCACTATGAAATAAATTGTTATTTTTATGTTTAATTATTCATTAAACATATGACAACAGTTTTTCATGAAGAAAAAAAAAAAAGGCATGTCAAAATATGCTCTGCAGAAGTTAGAGGAAAAAGTGATCAGGATGTTAGAATAAAATAGGGACTTTTGTGAAGTAGAGACCGTCTGAGTCTGATAGCAAATGTCGGGAGGAAGAGAACTGGTTTCTAGAGAAATCCGATTCCAGTGCTGCCTTCCCGCAACACTCGCCGCAGCTCTGGCTTTGATTTTAGGAAAGTAGTGTTTGAGTTTTGAATATAGTCAGGCAAGTGTGTTAATTAGAGATAGGAGATGTGACATGGGGACATCAGTTTGAGGTATGGCACATGCTCTGCCGTAATACATAACGTAGTATTCTGCCTGCCTCCCTAAAGAGAGCTGCATGGAGGGGGTAGAAGCATGTCATCAAAGTCGTCGAAATAGATGATTTTTTTCCAATTACAGGTCTTCTATGGCATGAGTATGCATCGGGAAAGATCAGTGTAGAAACAAGATTTTGGGGTTGGTCTGTGCTAGTTCCCTCTGAGCAGCGGCTTTTGTGTTGCGGGAATGACTTCAGATTTATGGCGAGTGGCTTCAGGCAGGTGCCACCCCGTTCGTTAGGCAGCACGGCTATCTGCAACAGCCCTTGCTCTGGTTAAACCACTGTGAAACCACAAGAGTCAATATTCTGTCACCTGTGCCAGCCACTAAGGTTCACGTCTCACTATTGACAGCGACTGCGTCACCGGCCACGTGGGCCTAAGGCAAAGCTCTGTGACTCGCGAGCGTGGCTGGGGGAGCCAAAGCAGAGCAGCGACTGCATTGGCAACCAGGGCTTTGATCAGCGATTCGCTGTGTAATTGTGTCATTACCTCCCCGGTGCTGCAGGTGGCTGCTTTTGAAATCCAGGAATTGCTAGCCACAATTGCCGGGCAGAATGGTTAAGTCTAAACTAAACTAAAAGTCACTAGGAAATAACTACTGCCGCCTTCTGCACATTAAAAATGCAATCGAGTGCTGCAAGGAGCAGCTAATATGATTTATCTGTAGTCTCCAATGAAGACCTCGTCTCCGAAGAGCACTTAGCGTCGCGGTGCTTTGAATTCTAAAACTAAGCTGTCTTGTGCGGGAAACCTGGCTCAGCGCGCACCAGCCAGATGGCACTGTACGGCTCTCCAAATGGGCTGCTATTAACTGGTTAACTTAATTTATTTCCTTTCTCCAGAGGGCTCCTGGTTTCAATGTCCCGTGAAGTGACCAAAGTTACATTTCCAATATTTGAGTTTGGCAAAAGCAGAAGCCGGGATTTAATCGCGGTGGCCAGATTGGATGCTGAGAGTCCCGAGGTTTAGCGTTGTTGCCTCGTCATTCCCAACAGCGGTGGGAGCTCACATAATTGCTGGAGATGAAATCTCTTGATGAAGTGATTCTTCTGTCGGCTAATCAGTAGATCTGTGAATTAAGTTACTTTATCATTTGTGATCGAGTGCTTGCGCCGGGCGCTGTTCTCAGCCCCACGACTGGAAGTGCAGCTAATGGTGTGTCACCGCCGAACCATATATAACCTCGGGGACATTTTCTTCATAACCGTTTGAAGGAAGTCCTGTTGGGAGGGAGGATTTGATGGGCCGGCATGAGGCAAATGAGGTTGAAACTAATTATCACCGCGTGGCGGCGGCAGCGGTGTGTTTTACGCCCGCGCACTCCTGCACAGGGGCACCGGAGGGTCGTGCTTGGAATGGCTCCCTGTGATTCCCCAGGTGGGTTTTAATGGCCTCTTTGGCGCAGTGAATGTCAGCAACATAGATCAAACCCACGATTACAGCAAAGTAAATATGGAAGAGCAACATGTGGCTTCTCCCCTTCAGTTCCACCATCTAATACCTCAGAATTATATATGCCTTTATTGTCAGTTTTCATTACCTTTCCTCCCTCCCCCATGCACTGATAAGTAATACCGTAGTCATCATAACAAAATGATTCGGGTTAATTTCATCTTAATATTACCATTTTACTGCCTAGGACATTTCACATACGTAGACTACATGCTTTGCTTTTATTTATTCCTCTTCTGTCCATTTTCATTCTAAGCCTGTGGCTGTTTAATCTCTCAGATTTTGAAGGAAATAAATTGTATGTGACAGTCGCTGTGTATTGCATTGGGTAGCAAGGAGCTACATTTTCAGTGAAGAACTCGAGAACCTATTGTTAAACTAACAGATAAAATCGGATTATTTTGAAAGAGTCGTTGAGTCTTGATGCTCCTGGTGTGCGTTGCTAAGAATGTATTGGGAGTGGGCAGGGTGACTCAAGCTCTTTGCTAAAGGGTATGGTATATTTAGGGGTCATGTGCCGCCTTAGTAACGTGTGAGTCGTCCCAGTCAAGCTGATTTGGATCATACATGTCTAATTGAAGGAAACGTAACACCCATGTGACTATCAGAAACCGATGGTTTGAAAAGATTGCGAGCTCTGGGACTGTCTAGCTTTTTTACTCTGGAATTTTGCTGCCGTGGCTGCTGCGAATGTTGCTGATCCCGGTGATACCGTAGTCCTGCTGTGTGAAGGGTTGCTGGAATTCCACCAGAAGTAGATTTAGTCGAGGAGGATTAAGTCTCAGTGATATTAATTGATAAATTTTCCATAGCAAGACACGTTCTAGTACAGGGTACGTTCTCACGTCGTTGACGGGAGGTTTTATTTCAGTCCCACGCGACGCTGAGCAGACAGTGCTCAAAGCCTGAGCCTGCCTCCGGGGTGCCAGCCTGAAGGGCAGGAGCGAAGCTAGAAGCAAGAAGTGTTAATTCTCTTTTTTTGGTGTCAAAGCACTAGTGAAAGCAGCACTCTGTTCCTAAGAGGCATTTCTGCCTGGAATCTCAAACTTGAGACTTGTCTTTCTTGGCTTTCTCTCTGCTTCCCATCTCCATATGATCAGAGAATCTTGGAATGGTCTGGGTTGGAAGGGACCTTAAAGATTATCTCGCTCCAGCCTCCTGCCCTGGGCAGGGACGCCTCCCACTAGACCAGGCTGCTCCAAGCCCCGTCCAACCTGGCCTTGAACCTCCAGGGATGGGGCAGCCACAGCTTCTCTGGGCAACCCCGGCCAGGGGCTCACCACCCTCATGGGGATGGATTTCTCCCCAATATCTCATCTAAATTTCCCCTCTCCCAGTTTGAAGCCATCACCCCTCATCCTATCATTCCATGCCCTTGTAAAAAGTCCCTCCTCAGCTTTCTTGTAGGCCCCTTTCAGACACTGGCAGGGGCTGGAAGGTCTCCCCGGAGCCTTCTCTTCTCCAGGCTGAACGCCTGCAACTATCCCAGCCTGTCCTCCCAGCAGAGGGGCTCCATCCCTCTGATCATGTTCATGGCCTCCTCTGGACTCACTCCAACAGGTCCGTGTCCTTCTGATGTTTGGGGCTGCAGTTGGCCTTCTGGGCTGCCAGTGCACGTTGTTGGCTCATGTTGGGCTTCTCACCCACCAACACCCCCGAGTCCCTCTCCTCAGGGCTGCTCCAGCCATTCTCCACCCAGCCTAGATTTGTGCATGGGATTGCCCCAAACCACAGGCAGGGCCTTGAACTTGGTCTTTGTTTAACTTCATGAGGTGGGTGTGGGCCCACCTCTCCTGCCTGTCCAGGTTCCTCTGGATGCCATCCCATCCCTTCCCTCCAGTGTGTTGAGCGCTCCACACAGCTTGGTGTTGTTGGCAAATGTGCTGAGGGTGCCCTCAGTCCCAGTATCCATGTCACCAACAAAGATGTTAAATAGCACCGGTCCCCAGTACCAACCCCTGAGGAACACCACTCCTCACTGCTCACCACTTGGACATTGACCAGTTGACCGCAACTCTTTGAGTGCCACCATCCAGCCAATTCCTTATCCACTGAGTGGTCCATCCATCAAGTCCATGTCTCTCCAATTTAGAGACCAGGATATCGTGCGGACAGTGTCAAATGTCTTGCGCTAGTTCCCGTAGATGACATCTTCTCCCCTTATCCACCAATGCCGTAACCTTGTTGTAGAAGGCCACCAAATTCAGTTGGTATGATGCCTCTCTCGCAGAACGGCCTTTCAACTCAGTGTGAGGAGGTGGGGGGTACCACACGGTAGCCAAGTTCTTTAGGTGATTGGTAGAGTATTGTCAAAATACCCCTGTGATTCCTCTCTCTGGTCATCACAGAAAGAACACAGCGAGCTAAGGTTGCTTCTTGGAATACCCTTGAATGAGAGGAGGTGTAGAGAATTATTTTCATGTCCTGGCGAGGAATTCTGCGAAGCAAGTGATGCCTATATTTTTCTATGAATTCCAGATACATCCTTACCCGTCTCACAGTTCTGACACTTACTATTTTGCAGGGGGAGGAAAGACATGATTTATAATTAGCCATACATGTGGACACCTGCTGGAATGTAAAGACCTTTAGAAGAAGCACAGTTTTGTTCCCAGTTTACTTTGGTGCAGGCTGCAAATGGATCAATATAAATTGCTCAGATTTATATGTGATTTGTGAGTATTGGGGTGCTATGTATATAAAACTGAAATACGTAGTGGTGCACTTAGATTTTGTGTTGCTCATTCTTAGAAACATTGAAAACCTTTTGTCTACAAGGGCTGAAACAAGTTCAGATCTTTTTTGCTGAAAGTAGCAGGTGTTTTCTCGTTCCTCTGTTGGAGGAAAATTAAATTTGAAACAGCGGAATTTCCCTGGGAGGGAAATTCCATGTTGTAGGGGCAGCTGTAATACTGGCTGGTATATGTTTTCGTATATTCTCCAGTCTGTTTTTTTACCTCCTGACTCATGTCTTGTATCTTGAATATAGCTGTTCTGGGTGAAGAAATCAGCTTTCTGATCCGTCTGTGTAATATCTATAGGTCCTGATGTGCAATTGGAGGCTGAGACACAGGCGAAATGTAACTGCCAAATAAGCAGCGCAGGTGTTGTAAGAGCTGATCGAGACTCACATGAGCGGACCGATGGAAACAAATTGGACTAGCTTCCGCCTGAAGACAGACTTCACTCTAAAATCTTGATTATTCAAAGTGGTCCGTTACACAGTGAGGCAAAACAGCAAGCGGAGTATTCTTAAGATAAATATTAAGTCTGTAGGCATAAACCTCTGCAGGTGTAGCCCAGCTAAGTTCCTTACACAAGGTAGACTTGAAATTCTTCACAGCGCAAGTGGATCAGGTTTGATAAAAAGGTCGGTTGTCAGGATTTTGCATTGTTCCAAAGCAAGCAGTGATTTTCTCACCGGGATGTGTTACTCAGGATTTGCGTTGTTAATGTTGTAGGGAAAGTAAGAATGGCTGAGCTGTGAAAAGGGGCAGCCGGTGGGCTGGGGAGAAGCAGTAAGAAAAAAAGTAATGAAAGAATTGAGTGGGAAAGAAGAGACAGGTGATGATGCAAAGTTAAAGAGGAAGTTATGTCGGCTCTGTTAAATTTTGAGTTATACGTCGGTGACATGGACAGTGGGGTCGAGTGCACCCTCAGCAAGTTTGCCGATGATACCAAGTTGTTTGGTGAAGTAGACATGCTGGAGGGCAGGGATGCAAACCTGGGCAGGCTGGAGAGGTGGGCCCAAGCCAACTTCATGCAGTTCAACAAGGCCAAGTGCAAGGTCCTACATCTGGGTCGGGGCAATCCCAAGCACAAATACAGGCTCGGCGAGGAATGGCTGGAGAGCAGCCCTGAGGAGAAGGACCTGGGTGTGCTAATGGACGAGAAGCTCAACACGAGCCAGCAATGTGTGATCGCAGCCCACAAGGCCAACCGCATCCTGGGCTGCATCAAGAGAAGTGTGGCCAGCAGGTCCAGGGAGGGGATTCTGCCCCTCTCCTCCACTCTGGTGAGACCCCACCTGGAGTCCTGCATCCAGCTCTGCAGTCCCCAACATAAGAAGGACACGGACCTGCTGGATCATGTCCAGAGGAGAGCCAAGAGGATGGTCCGAGGGCTGGAGCACGTCTCCTATGAGGAGAGGCTGAAAGAGTTGGGGCTGTTCAGGCTGGAGAAGAGAAGGCTCCAGGGACATCTTCTTGCAGCCTTCCAGTAGCTAAAGGGGCTACAGGAGAGCAGGGGAAGGGCTTTTTCCTAGGGCATGTAGTGATAGGAGGAGGGGGAATGGCTTTAAACTGGAAGAGGGCAGGTTTGGATTAAACATGAGGAAGAAATGTTTTCCTTTGAGGGTGGGAAGGCGCTGGAAGAGGTTGCCCAGAGAGGTTGTTGAGGCCCCGTCCCTGGAGGTGTTGAAGGCCAGGCTGGAGGTGGCCTTGGGCAAGCTGGTGTAGTGGGAGGTGTCC
This sequence comes from Pluvianellus socialis, assembly GCA_013400795.1. Taxonomy (NCBI): domain Eukaryota; kingdom Metazoa; phylum Chordata; class Aves; order Charadriiformes; family Charadriidae; genus Pluvianellus; species Pluvianellus socialis. Next base: position 23,164 of record VZTS01025861.1, read on the forward strand.
CTGCCTATGGCAGGGGGGTTGGAACTCGGTGATCTGCAAGGTCCCTTCCAACCTAAACCATTCTATGACTCTATGATTCTGTCAGCTCATGCTATTATTATTAGGGAGCCAAAGACAGATCGTGCTAGCTCTGGAGGTTTTACAGCCAGCCTCTGAGCAGCGGGAGTTTCCCACTTTGCCTCCTTCCTTTAACAAAGATCATGCCTTCCCTGGAATCTCTACAACCAGACTTTAAGGGGGCAGCATTGCCCAACAGACTGCTGCTTCTGTGCCCCTTGAAAAGAAATCTCTTCCTTCGGTATGCAAGAGCGGACCTAGATCATGGTCTGCAAATCTTTTCCAGCCAGTTTTCTCAAGTGTGCGTTTAGCGAATCAAGGCATGGATGAGCCCTGCTGTTCTCACGTATTCTATTCCCCAGCCACCCCTAATGTTTTCCTCAGCATACAATAGCAGCAGTACCATCTTTCCTGCCGATATCTCCATTTCGTCTCAATAAGTATCCTCCAAACGTATTCCCACTTCTGTGGATTGTTACAGTTCCCCAGAGGCAGACTCCCTCTGCACAGTTTTTAATGTAAAGAATCGCATGATTAAATATTTGACAAGTGCATTCAGCGCTGAAATACTAATAAATTGCATTATCTCTTGGGGTGGAGGATTATTTTTTTGTCATTTTAACAGCAGAATAGAGTAATGATGTTTTTGGAGGTGTGTGGGCAGAAAAGGTTACAGTTTTGCTGCATGCAAATGCAAGCAACTCCTTTCTTTTCAGTAAGACTTTAATATAATTTGCAACCGTTGTTAACTTGTCATTCCTCTCCCCCCCCAAAAAAAAAATAACCTCAAACTGGTTTAAAAATTCAGTGTGTATGTGTATATTAGCCTCATGCTTTTAAAATTAAAATTTTTATCATTGAGCAAACTTGAATTCCATGTTTGATATGGCAAGAAAAATAAATCTTTAAATTGATGCTAAAAGAATCGTGGTCCTGCTCTCTAGTTTGATAGAAATTAACTTCATTTGGAATTAAAAGCGTAAATCTACTTTCTCCGCTCCCATTCTTCCAGTGTAAGGACTGTGTTTATTGTACTGGTCCAGTTTTCTGCTACCTGGGCTCTGACGTGTGGTGCAGGAGGGAGTGGGGCAGCCCAGCAGGACGAAGGCGGCTGTGTAGCCCTGTGTGATTCGAGGAGAATATTCATAATATTCTGATTGTGAAGCAACCGTGCTTCCGCCAGAGTTCCCTCTTCAGAGACTGGGTTGGCTCTTGTCCCCATACCTATGTCCCTGTTTCTACCGAAACAACATGAAATTAAAATGTAATTGTTTGACTTTGAAGCCTCGGTGCGCCTTCGCGCTGCTGTGAGCGAGTCAAAGTGCAAATTAACGGTCAGTCTGTCGTTAAGGTGTCAGTCAGCTGGGTTCTGCTTGAAATTGCTATCGACTCCTTCTGTGACCTTGAGAAATTCATTTAGTTTATTGGGTTTTCACATTTGCAAAACAGAGTGGTACTTCATTAGGATGCCAAGGTGGCTTCCCAGTAGGAATCTGAGAGCGCTGCCTTTGATGGAATGGCTCCAATGCTCTCTAGCATGCTGTCGCACACAACTCCACTGCAGCTTCCCAACGAGGAACTGGACTATCCCGTTGTGGGGACACACAGGTCAGGCTGCCCAGAGAAAGATGCAGAAGCGGAGTCTGAAAATAGGAACATGAGAGGGCCCGAAATGAGTATTAATTTTAATGGGACGGTGTTGGTGTCATGGTGGTAGGCATGACACGCTGACCTGGGCTGTTCGGTTACGTCTCTGAGCATGAATGCGTTAGCTGTCATCGGGGTTCTTCCAAAACGCTGCTGCTTCTTTCCGCAGGCCGAAGGCTGGAGGAATGGGATGGGACGGGATGGGATGGGATGGGATGGGATGGGATGGGATGGGATGGGATGGGGTGGCTTCCAGGGGGACCTGGACAGGCGGGGGAGGGGGGTCCAGAGGGACCTGGACAGGCGGGAGAGGTGGCCTCCTGCCAACCTTGTGGAGTTCAGCCAGGCCAAGTGCAAGGTCCTGCATGAGGGTTGGGGCAACCCCATGCCCAAATCCAGGCTGGGTGAGAATGGCTGGAGCAGCCCTGAGGAGAGGCACTGGGGGTGTTGGTGGGGTGAAGCTCAACATGACCTGACAATGTGCGCTGGCAGCCCAGAACGATATTAGGCAGAAATTCTTTGCTGTGAGGGAGGTGAGCCCCTGGCTGGGGTTGCCCAGAGAAGCTGTGGCTGCCCCATCCCTGGAGGTTCAAGGCCAGGTTGGACGGGGCTTGGAGCACCCTGGTCTGGTGGAAGGTGTCCCTGTCCAGGGCAGGGGGATGGGACTGGGTGGTTTTTAAGGTCCCTTCCAACCTAAACTGTTCTGTGATTCTATGACAACCATCCCCTGTCTGTTAAAGGTCTGAGCCCANCAGCCCTGAGGAGAGGCACTGGGGGTGTTGGTGGGGTGAAGCTCAACATGACCTGACAATGTGCGCTGGCAGCCCAGAACGATATTAGGCAGAAATTCTTTGCTGTGAGGGAGGTGAGCCCCTGGCTGGGGTTGCCCAGAGAAGCTGTGGCTGCCCCATCCCTGGAGGTTCAAGGCCAGGTTGGACGGGGCTTGGAGCACCCTGGGCTGGTGGAAGGTGTCCCTGTCCAGGGCAGGGGGATGGGACTGGGTGGTTTTTAAGGTCCCTTCCAACCTAAACTGTTCTGTGATTCTATGACAACCATCCCCTGTCTGTTAAAGGTCTGAGCCCACTGCAGAGTTGCAGTAGCCGCCAGCAGTGCTCCTGTTCTGGCATGTGTGTGGTGCACAGCTGCCTGGGAAACAGCCCAACTTAACTCGCTTCTGAGATAAGCAGAGTAAAAAGGATTCCTTCCGACAGCCCGGTTCTCTAATGTTACTGAGAACTGGAGAAAACTGGTCCTCTGGCTAGTGTTTCATGGCTGCAAAGTAGCCAAGAAAGAGATCAGAATTACTTAGTGGGGGCAGTATTTGTAGTTGGGAAAAAAATGAGTAGATTTTTCTAATATTCTTGGGGATGGACAGTTGAGCTTCATTTCAAACGAAAATGGGCTCAATGTTTGTTAAATTCTCTCTGTTGGAACTTGATGTATGCTGGGGAGGCTTGGGACAGCCTTGTCACTAGGCATTTTTAGGATTCGGTGGTGGCAGATATCCTGATCCACTTCATGGATCCAACTTTTTACAGGTCCATGCAATGCACAAAGCATCAAATGCTTTTCTGTCCGGTTTTTCGTGTTTGAGGTGAGCCCTTTACTCCCCCGTTTTTGAGCAAAACAAAGAATACGGGGCCTGATCTGGAAATTACTTAAGTAAAATTATTCTCACCCACTGCACTCAAAGTGAAATATAGACCATATTCGTTAAGAGGAAAACAGCTACTCATTGCTCACCTGAACCATTTTAAAAAGCAAGAATGACTTCTCCCTGTTTTATGAGCCTTGTATATTAGATTTGAATTATTTTAAAATATCAGTTTACATCTACAGATAGACTTTTCTGCATATCCTGATCAAACGTGTATTATAGCTGATGGGGAGTTTTTCTTTTGAAGAGAGAGAGAGTATCTTGAGCAAAGGGAGAGCTATTTCTCTTTATGATGACCGAAGAGTTAATTTGAAAATTTGAGCTTGGCGGTGAAGTTTCTCCTTTCTCTTTTTGTAGCAGATTTAAATGAACAAGAAACGTGACAGACGGGGATTTGGCCCTGCTGATTATGCATTATCCTGACCTGTTTCGTAGGGCGAGTAGTATTCACAGTAGCAGGAGATCTTTGGGTGATTTAGGAACTTGGTACCTCCTGAAAGTCCCCCTCGCCGTGTATTTTTCACGTTAGCTAATCAGTTTGGTATGGGGAGGTAATATTTAAACTAGCAGAAAATCATTAGGTGATTTACAAAACGGTGAAAACACATGATGAGACCGTGAGGCTTCTCTTGGAATGGAAAATGATTTAATTATTCTTTGCCGTTCAAAACATTCATCTTGGTAAAAATTAAAATGATTGCGTCAGGCAGAAAATTGTGTTCCATGTTAATATTTGCAGTAAATGAACAAATGGCAGAGTGTTGGTTGGTTTCTTTGCTGGAGTGCAAAAGTGAAATACATTCTGTGGGCTTTTTAATACACAGTAGTTTTTCAAAGCTAACGAGATTCTGTGAGCCTGCTTGTGCTTGAGATTTTAATTCAAGGAAGTCTGTATCTTTGTCTAGTGGAATTACTCTCTCTTTCCTTTATCCCTCAGTGCTAGAATTCATGTTTGTAAGTATTTGTGTCCACATCAGGTAAGTGTTGCTGCAGTTTCTTACCTCACCGGCCAGCCGGCACTGCGTGGTCTTCGGTTTTCCGCCGAGAGCGAGGGACTTGAGTGGGTTTTCCTGCCTCTTGTCCTGGGCTTTTCTTGTACTTGGTCTGGCTGCCCACCCCTCTGCCACAGGGATGTAAAATGGTGAAAAACCCCCACTCTCTGCTGGTTTGCCAGCATTTTGTAGTCATTCCACAGAGCGCAGGAACGACGGAGGGCAATAATAAAACTTCGGCTTCCTAAAATCTTGAAATACTAGGTGGATATGCATACAAGATTTTTTTTTTTAAGAAAAATTAGCTAAAATTCGGTAGAATCTGATCATGCCAGTCACAGAAAGTGATTGCACGAGGCTGGACACCCAGTGGATTTTTGCCCTTAGCGAAACCTGCAGCGCTTAATTTTGCTGCCACGCAATCGGCCGTAGGATAGAGAGCAAGTGGGAACGCCTGGCGTGCCAAAGGACAGAATCTGTCTGGCAGCAGCGGTAAAAATAAATAATTAGAAACCTTTCACATACTGTTGCATTTCCATATTTTTTTTTTCATTCATAAGCTGGTGTTTTGAAATTGTTTCTTCAGTAGCCTGGTGTTTAGGCTTAGGATACCGAGCCAGATAATCAGCTGTCTCTCACCAATTTCTAGATGTATTTTTTTAAAGCCAGAAGGAACCTTTAGATAATCCAGTTTAGTCTCCTCTCCAACTGCAATATTTCACTTGTTAACCCTAGATGGAGCCCAGAGATCTTTTCCGAGCCCATTCTGCCTCCTTGCACCTGAGGACCCAGACAGTTATTTCTTGTCTCTTCAAAAGGAGCTAAAACCACAGGCTGAAGTTTAAACCCAGCCAATCTGGGGGACCCCCCCCCCAAAAAAAAAAAAGCACAGTGATGTGCAGAATCTTTCCATCCGTTTCTTCCCTCCTCCCGCGGAGTGGGTGGAAGCAGGGGGAGAGGAGGGGGAACGGGTTCCAGCTGCCTGCACTGCTCTAATCGCACCGTTTGGGGTAATCCATGGGAATGGGGAGGCAGGGACGGGTTATCTTCTGCACGTTGTTTGACCTCAGCTCTGAGTCAGTTTTGAACGTGGCAAACGAAGCCCGGCCGGCCGGCAGGGAGAGGGAGGGAGCGAGGAGGGCATAGAAGGCAAACTAGATTAATGGTTGTGCTGTCCCATATGGCTTTCAGACCTTTATTTTGAATCCCCTTAAGGTGATCAAACTACTCCGGCATAAAAGGGATGAAGATTAAAATGGCTTCTGCTCGTGTTGACCTTGTTACTTTAAAAAATATTATAATATAATATAAATAAAAATGTTATGTGCTGCAGTACAGCCTGCTAAACTCTAGTTTTCAGGATAAATCTGATGATGCTCGAAATGAAAGATGGATACAAACCCCTCCCCTGGTAAAGGGAGGGAAATTTTAACCTTTGCATGTTACCAGGCGTCCAGTTTTAAGCTAGGAATCTAAACTGCAACGCTTGATAGATAAATATTCTTTTGGGAAAAGCATGGCCCATTTGTGGCCTGGGATACTAGGATTAGTCTCTACTCAGAGCTGAAGTACAGACTTAGAACCACCTGACGATGCCGTTGTCAGCTATAGTTATCTTTGTTTCAAACCTTTAGTTACAATACCTTTTTTTTTTTAAATCAGGGGAGAGTACTTGCTTAATTACAGATCTGATATACTAGGCAGCCAGGAATAATGACATTAATTAAATTTAACCAACAAAGCAATTTAACTAGCACACCACACCTGTTCTTCAGTATTCATTTAATTGTATACTGTACAGACAAATGTCTGGTTTTACTTACTCTCTTTTATTTTTTAAAATCCCTCTGTGCTGGGATAGCCTCAAACTTATCTCCATATGGCAGCCAAGAGGGCTCTAACTCTGATGGAATGAGGAGGAAGGATGGGGGTTTTTAGCTTTGAACTTTATTTTTCCTCCCCGACTATGTCATTGTATCGTACCGGGCTCGTCACTGACACCTGAAGCACCTTTCTCCCTACAACTCCCTGAAAGGAGGTTCTAGCCAGGGGGGGTCAAGCTCTTCTCCCAAGGAACAAGCGACAGGACAAGAGGAAATGGCCTCAAGTTGTGCCAGGGGAGGTTTAGGTTGGATATTAGGACAAACTTCTTTACGGAAAGGGTTATCAGGCATTGGCACAGGCTGCCCAGGGAGGTGGTGGCATCACCGTCCCTGGAGGTATTTAAAAGCCGGGCAGACGTGGTGCTGAGGGACGTGGGTTAGGGGTGGTTTTGGCAGTGTAGGTTTATGGTTGGACTGGATGATCTTGAAGGTCTCTTCCAACCCAAGTGATTCTGTGATCCTGTGATGCTGTGATTCTATGATTCTATAACCACATAATGCATCCTATGGGGATTCTTTCTAGCCCAGCAGATCCTAGGGAGGCTCCTGTAATATTACTGTAATTCTGTTATGAGCAGTTGGTTGACAACTAAGTAAATGGAAAGTCCTCTTGCATCCAAGTACTCGACTGTGTGATGTGAGCAATTATATATGTGCCTGCTTTCCTTGCTGTTTAGATTTTCCTTGTAATGTACGTACATGTGTGTAAGGGGTTATATATGTGTTTATGTATGTGTGTATATAACACAAAGAAGTACTGAGGAGTAGATGACGTGCGTTTTTAAGTCACGGCTTTCACCGTAAGTGCAAGGAGGCTTCATTATGTTCAGGCCTCCCAACTCTGTGAGGCCAACCCTGTTTTCAAGCATTAAACCTTTAGCCTGTGCTCAACCACAAAACCAGAGATTCCTGATGATGGTGTAATCTAAATCCATTACTGTTATGCAGAGACAATATCCCCTCAGCAGATTTGTTTAAAACTGGTAATACATTAAAAGCTTTTATATAATGAGAAGGAGTTTTAGCACAAAGCTTTTCTGCATGTTCTTTGCAAAGTGTTTTATTTGTCATACCAGTTCTAGAAAGAGTGTTCAAAGTGGAATATCAGAGTTTTACCAAAGTCTCTTCCGATAGGCAGCACCATAAAATTTCAGCTGCTGTTCTGTGATAGAGCTCACTTATGAATCGCCGTAGTGATCAATAGAAAGAATTGTTGACTGCTAAGATAAAAGGGGTTTTCTGTAGTAAAGATTTTTGTTATAATATATGAAGATTAAATACAGGCTGGGGGCAGATTGGTTTTCCTCTCTCCTTTCCTAGGGCTAATTTTCTGGTAATTTCCTAACCACAGAAATCCTGTATTATCTCCACTTCAGAAACACCTCTGGCTGCAACCTGCTTTAGGCAAGGGGAGAGAAAATGAGTCACCAGTAACAAGCAGCTGCTGCGATACTGTTATTCCAGATCCAGGCAGGTAGTTTACAGCAGATAGAGATGTATGTAAAAACAGGCTACTGGGGTTGATTTCCTTTACCCTTTAAAAACAAAAAATGGGGAGCCACACCTGGGGCTTAAGTAGTGTAGAACAAGCAGGCATTTATATCACTAAGTGCAGGACCAGACACCGCCTGTGGTTCACCCACCATTAACTTATCCCTGAGAGCTTACGCTGGAACTGGAGAAATGGTTTTTTAGATGCCCTTGAGTAACAACATCTCAATTACAGTGGGAAAAAGTTCCCAACCTATGCTTTTTTAATTTCTGTCTTAACCATAGCAGCATCTGTTTGCTAGTAGTTCTCAGAATTATGCTATTAACATTCCCTTCTTTGAGAATATCTGGTTATTTACAAATTTGCAAAGCTTTAAAACTAGAGATACATCTTTTTCTGGAGCGTTGCTGACAATTATAATTAATTCTCTGCCCAGGCTTGTTTGTGCTGCCTCCAGATTGTTCAGTGTTTAGAATTTTTAGTGATATTCTTATAAACTTATGGGAATTAATAGATGTTTAGTTTAATTTTTGCATAGATCAGGAAAGCGTTTTCCCCTGTTACTCACCCTATCAGGTTTTAGCTCGGTAGTAAATATATTCTGTTGTAGTGCTACAAAGTTTGAAACTAGATAGGTAGTTTTTCAGTACGATTCCTAATGCATTCAGCCCAAAGTGTTGGGTTTTTTCCACACCGAGGAATATTAAACTCATAACATCGGAGTTTATAATGGAACAATTCAGAGATAACTATAGCAACACTGCTTATGCACGTTACAAATCTGTAATGTTTGCCACTCATCTGTTTAATTCTACAAATACAGTTCAAGAGAGTTTTCTATGTGACTTTTTAAAGCAAACATATGGATTTTGCTCCTAACTCCCATCTGTCTGCATATCCCGCATTTTTAAAGGAAGAGGACAATAGTGAGCTAGTGAATTGGGGTTAGCTTCTCTCTGTTCTCAGCCTTTCTTCACTCTGCCAGGTTTTGTTTCTTTAGACTGACCAACGTAGCACCAAAACAGCCTCCTTGCTGCCTTCGTGCAGTCAAATCTACAGGTGTATTCCTATGCTTGCACAGAATTCATCAGAGTCAGGTATTTGAGGAGCTCCTATTGCGTTAAATGTTAAATTGCATTAGCAGCGTCCTACTGTTTATAAATGACTGCAGGGCGCTGCCCCACAGTTATTTCTGTTCTGCTTTCCTATACCAGTATTTCCCCATTTCCTGCAATCGTGGGATTGTTTTGCAGTTGCTCGCCCGTTGAGCGCGCAGGCTTGTGGAGATGTGCTGGGTGGGAGAGAGAGAACGGGTCTCTATGGAGAGTTGGCCGTGCCGTCGGAACAAGAAGCAGTGGCAGGTTCTATCGCTGCCGCAGAAACAAACTGCACAGAACACAACCAGCAGCAACAGCAGCCTTGGAAAAGTGCCATTTCATCCAGAAACTTTCACAGCAAGTTCCCGTGCCCTGGAACGTCCTTCACCTCTGGACTCAACAGAGGGACCCCTCTTTTGTTGGGGTCTGTTGATCCTTAGGCCAACCGTCTTGTGAAGTGTTAAGGCAATAAATAACGGTAGTAGGGACAGATCTGCTGGGAGTGGTTTATTGGATAAAAGCCTAAGCTGTCCATTGGGGCCCCAAAGAGTATTTCTCCGGGATGCTCACGTGCCGCAGTTCAACTTGCCTGTGGAGAAGCTGGTAGCTGGATGGAACTTGTGTGCGAAGGGCCTGGGGCAGGCACACAGCCCTGCAACTACTTGTCATGGCTAAGGGATGGAATTCTGTCTCATTTGTGTGTTTTTCTCTTACCAGACACAACTGTTGTTTGTTGGCCTGAAGACTTAGGGTGTTGTCGAAGCTGTAGCCTTTATGGTGCAGTGCTCTTCCATGAGCCTGAAAATCTGGGGATTGACCTAAGCCAGGAACGATGTATTTGGGACTGAAGGTGGGAAGTCTCTTGACACCGCAGAGTCAAGAACAGTGTGTTTGACTCGCAGGAGGTGCCGTTTCTGAATTTAGTTTGCCTACTTAGTATTTGTATGGAGTGTTTTGGAGATTTCTGTGGGGAACATGGTAAATCACTACGCCTGGCTACTTTGAATACTTCCCCGTATACTCAAATCGTACTAAGTCCAGCTACCTTGACCGTTCTGAACTCGGTCGTTCAAACCAGATGCATATGGGAAGCATCCAAGAACTTGGGAAAAGGAAAATCTGAATCAGATCTGAGCGACTCCATCCCGTCCCCAGTCCCTAACGTGGTTGGGACGGCCGCTCTGCGTGGCTGATTTGACTTTTCCTTTGCTGGCAGATGGAGCTCTGGAGCAGCTCACCACTATGGCTGTATGTATTCAGTGTGTATATGTCCTTTTCAAAGTTACTGGGTTGTTTATTTTGTTTCCTTGTCAGAGTGATCACAGATAGTGCATCTGTTTGAGTTATAACAGTGAGGGTCAGGACTGATAACAGACTATTTTAAGCTACGCTTAACAACAGCCTGTGAAACTGCAAGGTTGTGTGAAAGATAGCAATGGAGGTTTATGGAACTGTGGAGTGAATTATTAACTGGCGCTTCTAGCCCAACATGACAAATAAAATTCTGTTGCAAAAAGATACTCAATTGTGTCAAGCATCGATTTTTGAAGATGTCTAACAAATGGCTTCTGGGTAAGCACACTATCTTTCTTAATTTGTCTGTCTGGTCAGTGAAGTTGAATGGAGAGAGAAGCCACCAAATAAAATTAGCATTTTCTTTCAGTCATTATCTGTGCTTTCTTAATAAAAGACCTGGAAGCCCCACTGATTTAAACATATAATATAGACATATGCAAATTTCAGGTATATTTATTTCAGTTTCCTGGTAAAATCACTGAAGGACCATGAATCAGCTCCAGACATGGCAAAACATTCATCTCAATGGTGTTGAGGCTTGGTTGAGGTTTTTTTTGTTTGGTTGGTTTTGTTTTGAATTGAGCTGTATCTGGTTGGCACACTGTCGCTGATTACCATGTTGTTTCATCTGGCAAACAGCCTTTGTTTTGTCCACTCCTAGTAATTAGCCAGGATGACACGAAAAGGGGAGAGAAGAGTAATTGGAAGCTGCAATAGCTGAGTTTCTCTTTTGCAAGGCTTGATCCCTGGCTGTGGATCAAAACCAAGGGAGAAGGAGGAGGTACCAAGTCGGCCAAAGAGCATTGCTGATCCAGGAGGTAGGTAATGGCTCCCGAGGATCCAGCCTGCCTCTGGGAATATCTTCTTGCCGATGGGTAAGATGAGTCCTGCATGCTTATCGCTATTACGGCGGCGTAGGTCGGCGCCCGGAGTTGTGTGGGTTTTCACATCCCGTGCTACTTCTGGTCAGACGAGGGAGCTCACTGGGAATGCTTCTTCCCAAGCCAAGTGTTCCTCTGCGCATCCCTTGCCTCGGTCTGCGGCGCTGCGGGGTGTTACCTTCCCCACTCTACGTGCCGGGTCAGTTCACGGGGACATCCCCCTGCTGCTTTTTGGCAGCAGAAAAATGGCAGTGCCTTTGATAGATTTACAGTATTTTTACAAAGTAAGTGTATTTATATGAAGCTATACAGCAGGTAGGGCTGTAAGGGGAAGGGGGAAGCCTTGCTGCTCTGGGCGGATTTTAACCCTCGCTCACATGGCTACAGACCCACAAAGCGTAAGGGTATAACCCCACTTCTCTGCCACCAGAGATATGTCATCTCCATTCCGCATGATGATACAGACGCAGTCTGTCGGGGATGGAGCAGGGCGTTCATCGGGCGCAGAGATTTATTTCACAAAGGAAATCATTAGAAGCTTTAAACTTGGAGGCGTCTTATCCTGCAGAGGTGCAAGGCCTCTCATCATTAATGCTCAATCTGCAGATAACGCGGGAGTAATATCTTGCTACGGAAACGGGATGCACGAGAATTTTTCATAATAGTTTGGTAGATGAGAGACTGAGAGAAGTAAGGAGATTAATTACTTTACAGGTAGCATTGTAGTACTTGCGGTTTGCAGTGGTGTAAGTGAGGGAGGGTATGTAGAAAGTCTATTCAGGTGAAATTTAGATGTAAAGGCTGGCTTTCCATCATAGTCACATCTCATTGTTCATTCTTACTGCTGCGCTCAGAGTGTGTGAGAGGATGTAATTCGCTCTTCTGAAGCATTTGTATTGTTTGTAACTAGTGGAATGAATTAAAAATGGAGTGCGTCTTACTTTGGCTTTTCATGTTCCAAGAGGGTACTGTGACAACTTTCGTAATCGTGGTGACTTGAAATCTATTTTAAACTTTATTCTCCTCTGTGTTTGAGTGTCAGAATAATACTACACACAGGTGGTAGATACTGGGTTAGCGTTGACATTTACAATGTTATTTTTTGTAGTCAGTATTCTGCATTTCTGGTTTCATCTAATGGGCAGAAAGGGATTGGTGGAAAGATAATATTTTCAGTTGTGACTCATGGACAAGTTTGTAAACACTGAAGTGTCTCATGCTAAACCAAATAGGTATAAAATTAATTTCTAATGTAGATTAACTGCTTACAGAGCTGCTTATGTTTTTCTAGCAATCTGTATTGTTCAGGGCAGCCCGATACGATAACGCATCCTGAGATGTCTGTGAACGGCAGCTCAGCCGCAGGGCACAATGCAGTGCCAAGGGAATCACAGAGTCACAGAATGTTACGGGTTGGCAGGGACCTCTGGAGATACCTGGTCCAACCCCCTGCCAGAGCAGGGTCACCCAGAGCAGGGTCACCCAGAGCAGGTGGCACAGGATGGCCTCCAGGCGGGTTGGGAATGTCTCCAGAGTCAGAGACTCCACCACCTCTCGGGGCAGCCTCTGCCAGGGCTCTGCCACCCTCCAACAAAAGAAGTTCCTCCTCGTGTTCCAGTGGAACTTCCCAGGTTCCAGTTTGTGCCCGTTCCCTCTTGTCCTGTCCCTGGGCACCACTGACCAAAGCCTGGCCCCCTCCTCCCGGCCCCCTCCCTTTCAGTATTGACCAGCATTGAGGAGACCCCCCCTCGCTCTGCTCTTCTCCAGGCTAAAGAGCCCCAACTCCCTCAGCCTTTCAGGAAGGTTCCTGGCACAGGTCTGGGACCAGTCCGGCCACACCGACAACAGAGCCCACCACCCGCGAGGCTCAGGCTCGGCACGGCGCTGAGCCGGCTGCTCTTGCACCAAGCGCCTCTAAGTGCCTTTGAAGCCCAACTGGAACCTGGGAGGCTGCCGTTTCCAGTCTGCGGTGGCAGTGGCCATCCAGGGGCATACTAACCTGGCTGGAGATCACCGTCTTGTACCTACATGGTTTAGTTGATGAGTGTTGGTGGCCAAGGAGACACACCACGCTTGGGTAGCTTTTCTGGTGAGGGCAGGAACCCGTTGCTACAGGGGGGTGCCAAGGCACAGCTGACTTGCAGATACAGCTCAGCGACCACAGGAGCCATAAATTGACAAGACATAGGCTCCTAAGTGCCTAAAATGTTTTTTACAATGACTTTCAGGAGCTAAAGCCAGGTAAGTCCTTTCAGCACTTTCGTCTGATTTAATGAGATTCTGAGCTAAGGCCATCATTCAAGAAAGTGCTTATGCACGTTCTGTTCAAAGAAGCACTTAACTGTATTTTGCTTAATCTACTGTGTTGCTTTTTCCCTGTTCTGTTTTATACCTTGCTCCATAATGACCAATACTTGAGATCTTCTGTCGCAGAAAAAAAAAAGTGACCTCTGCATGCTAAGAATTATTATTATTATGGGATCTACAGATAAGTGCGTGTACTCTGCAACACGGGATTTAGAGAGGAAAAAAAATATATTGTGAACAATTTCATTACAAGTTTCATTGTAATGGATTGTAGGAAGGCATCCGTGTGCCCTGTTCACGTGATCCAGTATTAGTGCTAATCATTCCTGTCCCTTAAAGCAAACCACTTGTTCTTCACCGCTTGGTTTTTGAAGTTTTTGAGGGTGGTGGAAGGGTGTGTCAGTTGTGGCATCCTTTTTATGTACGCTTCTCTTACAGAAAAATTGCAAAATGTTGTAACAGATGAGAAGCAATATGGGAAATTTCAGAGGAATATGAAAATGTACCTTCTCAGTCTTCTGGAGTGCCCCAGAATGAGGAGATGAAATCCGTGTGCTGCCAAGTATTGTGGAGCCCAACCATTGAAAATGTCTGACTGCTTTCACTTAAATTTTCTTTGCGAGCTGCTAATCGTGGCCAGCAGCAGCTATGAGAAAAGGTATCAAAAAGATGCAAATTAAACCTCTTGGAATTGCAAGCAGAAGTGAATTGGCAGCCCTGGGCACCTTGCATTAGGATGGAGGCAGTAACTGGAGTGAGCTGGGTTCCTCTGTGCGTGAACACCCTCTCTGTTGAACCTGGATCATTAGACCTGGAAGCTTTAGCTACTTCCCGCAAAACTTTTCCATGGACTCAGGGTTCTGTGTGATTAGGGTCAAGATTACAGTCATCTTCAGTTTCTGCTTCTGGCTGTTCACCCCATGAAAAAAAGAAATTATGATGATGGAGCGAAGACAATTAAAAAGCAAATACCATTCTCACTGCCACCATCACGCTGAAAGGGAAAAGGAAAAAGGAAAAGGAAAAAGGAAAAGGAAAAAGAAGAAGAAAGCTCTATCTTTAAGCAGCGTGAAAAGTGGTAAAACCTGAAACTCACTGAACTCACCTTTTCCTCCACTAACAAACAAACAAACAAACAGAAAGACCGGGTCTCGGTTTTGCTGTAGTGCCAAAAATGAGAGGTCTTGGTCTACATGGTTGAGCTGAGTCCTGACTGCGATGCTGCTGACCATGTCCTTCAGAAAGCTGCTGGTGCTGCACTGGCCGCTCTTGCAATCCCATCCCCAAGTCTGTCTAAATAGATGAGTTCAGGATGTTGGAGTTCTTACACAAATGGGTGAATGCCCACTAAAGACCTCTAAGTGTTGTTGCTTCCCAAAGATTACCTCGTCTTGAACATTAACAGCCGATACGTTCCATAGTATTTTTATTTATTTCTCTTCTTGGTTGACTTTACATAATCTCATGAAGCCTTTTTATTTTTACGTAAAAGGAGATTACTATGGTTAGCAACAGCTGACGCCAGCACAGATAAAATGGCTTAAAATAGTCAATAGAAAGGACGAGAAAGACAGTAGCATGTATAGAGCATGTAGAAAGTTCCTCTGCATTTACAACTGATTTTTAATGGTGGATAATGTGAATTTCCCCCCTCCCCTAAGGTGTTTTGTCCTAAGACCCTGTGACTTGGGATTTTCCATTTTTCCCGTTGCTTTCAAACACTAAGCAAAGGCCCTTACGTTGTGAAATGTCTCCACAGTATATTTAAAAAATCTGTTTGGATGTGATACAGCCCCTTCCTGTGTAAGACAATTTCCCATGGAGCTAGGAACAAGAAAGGAAGTTTAAGAGTAGGATTGTTAAATTATGAGACTTACATTGATGGTTTCTTACCTCCCCTTCTGAAGCAGCTTGAAGATGCTGTTACCTTCAACAGGCTGGTAAACTTGGTGCTCCACTGCTAAGACCAGAAGTTTCCATGTTCCTCTGAAATTGTACATGCGCACCCCTGAAACCCCCTGTATAAATCCAGTACGTGTTCTCAGGGCTTTGCAGGGTCAGCAGTGGAATGGCTGGGCAGTCTTGCAGGATCTAACCTTGAAGAAAGAGCAGTATTACAGTTCCATATACATAGATTCTCCAGTACAGGCTTTAGCTTCACTAAAATGAGTGGAATTCTCCATGGGGGTCAGTCTCTTCTCCCAAGTAACAAGCAATAGGACAAGAGGAAACGGCCTCAAGTTGTGCCAGGGGAGGTTTAGGTGGGATATGAGGAAAAACTTCCTTACGGAAAGGGTTCGCAAGCATTGGAACAGGCTGCCCAGGGAGGTGGTGGAATCGCCGTCCCTGGAGGTATTTAAAAGCCGGGCAGACGTGGTGCTGAGGGACATGGGTTAGGGGTGGGTTTGGCAGTGTAGGTTTATGGTTGGACTCGATGATCTTGAAGGTCTCTTCCAACCCAAGTGTTTTTATGATTCTATGATTATTATATTAGCATCACTGGGAGAATTGACACAACCGTTTGATGGGATTAAAGCCTCTATCTGTCAAACTAAAATGAATCCATCTCTTTTGAGATCCCCAGTTGAGCATGCTGCCTACAATATCATGTGAAGTGTTTCTTGAGTCATGAATTTTCAGGGCTTGTTTACAGGCAACGTCCCGGCTGCAAGCGAAAAGGAGAGAAGCGCTTCTGGGTTTATATTTCACACCACTCTTCGCAATTTTTTAGAAGAAAGCTCCTGGATGCTTTCCCTGCTGTTGCATCCATATGAGGGATAGAGTAAAATGGAGTTGACGAGGATTGTAATGTATGTTTGCAGGGATTTTTTTTTTGGTTGCAGTGGGGCTGGTTTAATAAATTGGAGTAATGCCAGAAGGTGCTTCTCTCATGACACGGGCTTGTAGTCCTGAAGGAGGTATTTATGTTGGAAAATGTAAAGCATTCGTCATTCTGCAGTGATTTTTCTCAGTGCGTGCCAACCTGCCTGCTGCAATGAATTAAATTAATGTGTGCCCCACTGAAATGGTTTACAGTATAGTAATTGTCACTGGCAACCCAGCGTTGGTTTTAAGTTGTTATTATGCAGGCACAAGCCCATATGTCATACAAAATTGATATGCTGCATTATGTATACTACCTTGAAATTAACTTGGTATAATATTTGTCTTGTTAAGAACCAACCATTCTGTTGATGTCATAAACAAATGCGTCTCCTCAATTTTCCCTATTCAAAAGTGAAATCCCCACCGCCCACCCCCACTCCCCCACAAGAGCTGAGGTCCCATTTAATTTAGAACAAATACCTGGACTTTAATTGTTGCCATTCATCCAGGACATTGCAGAGTAGGTCCTAATAATTAAAAGAAAATGAATTAAAAATTAATGAAAGGAAATACGAAAGGACGTAGTAGGCTTTTATTCCATACAATTAATAAATCTACTCTGAATAATCTGGAAGAGAATAATTAGCTTAGCCAGGCCACCACACGTGATTTTTCTGGGCCTTTTGAGGTAGTTCATGTACCACGTTGCAGTCTGTGCGCTCTCCATCACGGGAAGAGGTTCAAGAGGGCTGAGCGAAATGGATGATGATTTATTGTTGAGTCATGTACTGTTTCATTATATTCTTCTTTTTGTGCCTGTTTGCTTTTTTTCTGTTAATGAATATTCAGTTAGGAGAAAGCACAGATCCCTCTCATGCTCGCTGGGTAAACAGTGGTTTGGTGTAGGAGTCTGACCCGAATCCCCCTGGAATGGGAGGGTCTCCGGCTGCTGGTGTTGGTAAGCTTTCTATCAGACCAGGCTGCAACGAGAACTGAGCCTGGAAAATTTAGATTTCAGGCACAAATTCCTCCTCTCGATGCCTTTTCTATTTTTCCTGGAGATCATTCCAGCTAAGATGCTTTCTTCATCCTGACCATTCCCAATTACGGGCTTTCGACACAGATAATTTACAGAGCCATTTACATCACAGCCCTTTTTCTGTAGGTGAGGTGGTGCGCGCGGGCCGTAGGTTATGGCGAGATGTGAAACAGTGAGATGGTTTACAAGCCTCACATGGCTCTTTTTCATTAACTTTGCTCATTTACGGTGAGGCTTTTATGTGTTTCTTCTTGGTGATAATCCTGAAAATGATGGAGTAAGAGAGAGTCGTGTGTTTAATCAAGAGAGCAGCTCATTCTAACTCGCTAAAAGATTTAAGGCTAAGAAATATGGCCAAAGAAAGATTTCTGCTTTCTCTGACTTAAAGAAAGCAACAATAGCAGCGAACCAAACCCCCGCGAGCGCTGCGGGCTCCGCATACGGAGCAGACGTGTCGCTGGAGCATCCGGACCGCGGGTACCAACCAGTGGCCTCTTATCGCCCAGACAGTACGTGGCCAATGGCCTGTTTTATGCCAAGCCATTACAAAATGATTAACTGGCCTCTACATATTTTTTTTTTCGGTTAAAAAAAAAATTATTTTGTAAAAAAATGTTTTACAAATATTTGCTTCCCGTTAGTTTTGTTGCTGCAAGGCTCATGTTGTTGTATCTGTTAAATGAACTCTGGCGTCGAAGCAGTGGATATTGGGGTGTTGTTGGGGTTTTTTTTCAATTCCAGGTTTTCCTGTCCTTGCAACAGAGGGATCAGATCCTGTTGTTTGATTCTTTTACCAGATCTGACTATACATAAGCAACGAAAGGGCTCCCTCACTGAGAAGTTTTACTTCTTTGGCACCTTTTATTTTTTAGCGTTTGCATCAGAATGAGGGAGTAGCTGGGTCTTCTGTAATGTGATTAATTCCCACTGAATACAGTGACTTCTTTGGGATTGTTCTCGTGGTAAAACATAAAGAGTGAACACCTCTAGGTGACTGTAGCATGGAAGACTGAACACATCAGGCTTGGACTAACAAAGGAATCCTCGGGAACACCTTTTGCCGCAGCGGATGGGTTTGGTGTGGTGCAAGGGGATGACCCTGGGAGAGCTGCTGATTTCGGTACAGAATATCCAAGAAAAGATCTGCCATAGCGATGAATCACCTGCAAACCCTGGATCTTTCCAGTGATCAGATCTAGTATCAAATAGGTTACTTGATTTTCTTTCTGTCTAGTAGCACTTCTTCATTGACTTCAATGTCTAGAAAATGCAGAACTGTGATATATTCACTGCAGCAGTGAATTCCAGAGGTTGATAGTGCTCTCTGCCACCAATTCCAGATTGCAGGTATAATTATATATAATTACATTGTTTTGAGAGAGGTGTGTTAAAGAGTTCTTAAAATGATCAAAGATGATGACTTTTCAGATTAAACTCTGACTTTTTACATCACGCCTGTAAGACATTTTAATAACATATTCTTTTTATCTTTTATGTTTCCATATAATTTTACACACCTGCAGTAGGGGGTGTGTTGGCGTGATAGTCAGACCTTTCTGATATTAAAGGCACCTGTGATGTGGCAGCCACCACAGCTGTTAATAGACTCAATTATAGCAACAGCCGTCCCTGTCGTCAGCAGGGTTGAATTAACAAGGTGAGGAGGGGCAATTCCTGGGGGTTTTTAGTAAAGGTAACGTGGCTTAACGTGGGGCAGAATGTGGTTTAGCGTTAGAGTAGAGGAACCTCTGTTTCTCTTGCAGGCTCTGCCAGGCAGTGGGGAGATTTTACACCAAGGGTTTGAGCTCTCTGCGCCAGCTTTCCTTCATCCATCAAAGGTGAGTGGCCATCTCCAAACTCAGCAAATTCCTAATGACTGTGCAAAACGTTGAAGCTTATTTCTCTGGGTACGAGACAGGGTTCTTCTGCAGCTTTGTTGTCTTGGAAAAGTTTGGAAGCTTAGAGCAGAGTTTGATGCCTTCAAGGAGATTTTCCTTAGCTGAAATGTTACATCGTCCTGCCTGGTTCTTCTGGAACTGATGCAAGTAACGGTACGATGTTTAGTTAGAACAAAGCTTAAGCTTTCAGGGCCGAATTTTGACACAAGGTATACTTGATGAAAGTTTTGTCTGCTAAAATACCCGCCATGTTGTTTGATGAAACGTGATTTTTAAATGCAGGCTCTGAAGTTTTCTTTACGCTGAGCCAATTAAACTGTAGCTGTTTACCTTATTTTAATTTGCAACAGAAACAATATTCAACTACGGAATATACAAAATGAAACAAAGCTATGGCAATAATTAAATTGATTTTGCTTTGTCTTGAAAACACATGATCAAAGGCAAAACCAGTTTCAGATCTATTGTATGTTCACTGTAAAAAGTGAAGCCCTTTTTCTGTACTGCTGTTGTGTAGAACCGAAGCAGAAAACCCACCTTTGGACTGGGATACTAAATTAAGGGCTGTGTAGGGGCCCAATAGTGAATCTCATCTGCACGACAGGAAATGTTGTGAGGTGCTCGTTGGTTTGTAAGATGTAAACTTGAGCAATTGTTGTGTTCTCTCCTCCAATACAAGAATTTTCTGGTGGCCTGAGCTTCTGAGACTCCTGCTTTTGCAACTCGGGGCGGCATGGGAATCAAATTGCCTTCAGCAAGAATTTTGAGTGTTGGCAACTTGCAACTCTGTATATTTGCATAGAATAAATTTTTTCAAATTGGATAGTTAAGCATGGGAAAACTTTTCCTACTACATTTTCTGAGGCTTTTTCCTGCTGATTTAGTGGAGCGTAGCCCTAAATATGTAGCTCTTCATGGCAAATGAATTTTGATCTGCACAGTGCCACTCGCTGTACAGAGAGCTTGTCGTTATTGCTTTTGGCATTCTTTGGGAGTTGCTGTTTGTTTTGATGAGGAGAACTCTGGCAAATTGTTTGTATCTCCAGGTGTTGGGATTTTTTTAAACTAAATAAAAATGAAAAGTTTGCCACATAGCACGTTTCAGCCGTAAGAACTGTATGTGAGATGAGTGTCGTTATTCCTAATTAATGTATTGAGAAACAACCTGAAGTGGCTTGTCTGTGATTGTTCATTAAGTCAGTGGTGAAAGCGTGGAATAAAATCAGGAGAACTTGAATTTGCATCTGTTGCCCTTCCAACAGCTTGGGTTTTTTTATTTATTTCTCTATTTTTAAAGGTGCCTGCTCCCAGCATCTCCAAAAATCAGTTTGTTTTCAGTTTAGTGGTGCTGACATTATGGCTGTTGCCGGCATCTGAGTACCTAAGCTGAGAGAATATGCTTGTAAATAAACATTTGCATACTTTAGGAGTTACAGCTATGTGAGTTACCAGCAGGGACCAGAGATGTGCTGTTTCTTCAGCAGACGTGTTGATGAGTTCTTCCTTTTATTTCAGATTACAGGAACGTGGGGTCGTGTGCCACTTCAGCTCCGGTTCAGGAGAATGCTTTTGTTATAGCAGTGAACAAACTGGCAAACTTTTTTTGGCAGCTCACATCTTTTCATGTGCCAAGAGTTATTTCCCCGGAATAGACAACTGTACTTCTGTTGTTCACTGGATTTATTTGGAGAAGCAAGTGGAATAGTATGATCTGGGATGGATGGAAAATGCCTATTTGGCTACCTGTAAACCAGTTAACAGACAGCCAGTGTAATCTAGCATTGCAATGTCTTTAACAGTGAAGTACTTCTGTAGAGGAGTAAAAGAATTGGCTTCCCTTATATGACTTCAAAAGCAGAATTACTCACTCTGAGTACTGGCTCCTGAGTCTGTACATGTAAATACACACACACTGTATATATGCATGTGTAAAAACTGCATTTCCGTTGGCTGTAACGTGGCATAAAAGAAACTTGGCATCACTGGAAGTTGCAGATCAATAGACTCATTCAGTAGCAATAATTATTGAAATCATCAGGGTGGTGGTTGCGCTCAGCTGTGACCAGTTTTGAAGTGAGATCTTGGGAGTCTGTTCTGCTTTCAAAAAGCAAGAAACCTGCGCAGAGTTAAGGTCACTATTACTGACTTTAGTCCATGTAAGGTAGATAATTTTCCTGGTCTGCTCTCTAATGGTGGCTTTTTAAATCGGTTATAGGAACTTAAACTATTTTCTGTAGGCAAAGATGGGGTCGGTATAAGCACCTGTAATTAGCCTGGGTGCAGAGTTCAATTGAAAGCAATGCCTCAGGTCGTGTATACATCACGGGAAGGCCTTCATCAGAGCAGCTCTTGGTCTGGGCTCTCTGTGCGGCTGAGAAATTTAAACTACAGCTGCATTAGAGCGATGCAGCACCGCTTGGAGCTGAAAACATCACATTTTGGGGGTATGCAGTGCTTTTAGGAAGCAGACCTTTGGGGTTTTTTTCTGTAAGTGCAGTCAAGAGCCCATGTGGCCACCGTCTTCCTCCCTTCCCACTGTTTTTCCCAGTTTTATTCATGGGCACCTTATCATTAAACACTTGCTCTCTGGTGTACGCAATCCTGAAGGCCATTGCAATGAGGGTGTTTGGATATTTTCCGTCTTCTCTACTGAAGGAGAGACCAAACCAAATCTGCTCACTTCAGAACACCTGAAAACGTTCGTAACTGGAAAGATAGGTTGAATTACTGAGAACGCCACCCAAAAAGACTTGCAAACTTCACGGTGAGCATACCGTTACTCATCGCTTTGGGACAACAAATTATATTTAAAGCTGCACAGCCCTTGGCTGTGTTAGAGGGGAAAAAGCTCCTCAGTTATGGAGATAACTGAGGGTTTCCTTGAATGCGGTAGGGCTGGAGCCCGGGGTTGAAGTTGAGCGAGTGGTGAGGTGTGTTGCTTTACACAAGTGAATGTTTCATGGGTTTGATTTTTTTCCTCTTGTCTTTGTGTTGTGACAGTGTTTAGCAATCTAAAAGGAGCCATTTGTTTAATGGGCCCCAGGGATGTATCCCAAGGCTCAGAAAGTACTTTGAAACCTTTAGGTAAAAGGACGCATATGTCAATTAGTAGATGTGTGGTTCTGCACGGATTTTATTATTGCTGTATGACCAAGAGTAAGCAGCGCTCCTTGCTTTTGTAGTTGGTCCGAAACCAGAAGAGGCATTTAAGTTCGACAATGTTTGAGTGCTAAAATTAGGTTTATTTTTGTTGTTTCCTTATGCAGATGTCGTGGCGTTTTGGAGCGCTGATCTCAAGGGGGTAGGCAGACATGCAGTTCAGGACAGTCCCGTGCCCAGAAAGAACTTGCAGCTCCTCATTATTAGTATTATTCTACTGTTTTGCTAATTAATTTCTGGGTTATGCTTAGCATCAGCACTGCTTTCATAGAGTTAGAGTATGAATTACTCTGTGGAGAAGCTCTCAGCAGCATGGATTTTAAAAGGAGGCAGGAAGGAAGAGAGAGAGAGAGAGCAGGGGGAAAAATAGAATAGAAATTTCCCTCTGTCCTTTTCCAGCTGACTGGGAACGGGTTGAAAGTATTCCCAAGGCGTGACATAACATCTATTAATTCTGGGAGCAACGCTCCACGCATGGCTAATGATCCACTGTATGGATTCATTTCCTTTGGTTTCAACAGCTTAGTTCTGAGCATTAGAATGATGGATTTGTCTTGATCCTGAAGGCTTCCATTTGAAAGTCAAAACTTCTCGTGGAAGAACGCTTAACCCTGCTTGTTCCTGTGGGAAGTTTCCTGCTGCCCGAAAGGCAGGCGAGCGGGCGGGCAGAGGGAGCTCTGAAGGCAATAAGCCCACATAAATCTGTACCTGGGTCCAAGTAAAAATGACAAGTTTAACGACAAGTGCTAGGAAGGTGAAAGAAGATAAAGAGGACCAGAATTTGCGTGGGGTCTCTTCATGTTTGTGTTGGGTTCCACTTGGCCCTGTTCAGAACTGACATAGAGAACGGGTTAACGTCAGAGGATTAAAATAAAAGCCATGCAGTCATATTCTGTGGCATAAAATAACTTTGTTTGGTAATGCTAGTGTAGTAGCTCAAGCTTCAAATTAAGTATTACATTAAGCTAGTGCTGTCTGTGCAAATGCCTAGTGTTCCGTTGGTTTGAAATAAATATCTTTACTAGTTTCTTATTTTTTTTTCTTCTTCACTTAGTCTTTCAGTGATGCATGTACAGAGAGTTGACAATTGCAGTGGTTAAATATGAAGTATGTGCTACTTTCCCCTTGCAAATTACGGGCTTGCTTGCACTGTATCAAGTTTATTAAGTGCCCTAGAATATTTTACAGATACCAGATGATTGTTCTCATTATCCATTGTGTACCATTGAAGGGGAAAGCAGCTTTATTAATTTAAAAGTCTAACAAATTGAAAAGCACAAACAGTTTAATACAAAAGCGTTCGTGCTGCGAACTTGCCAGGACGGCGAGTTGAGTGTGTGGGTGGGCAAGCTGCTGTCTCCAAGGTGGCCAAGGTGCTGCAGGTCACCTGCCTTGCCCGTGCTGTCATCCTGCTCCGTAACGAGCACGATGTTACTGTCCTACCCAAGAAAGGTGCCATCTACAACTCCTTTGCCATAGGATAAATGCGTGTGCACGGGAGGTTATCATTACGTACCATAAGTTTAAAACTTATTTGTGATCAGAATTCATGAATTACATCCGCTGCTCTGCAAATTACTTTTCACAGTACCTGTGGGGAAAAACCTGGTGGGTCTTGTCTTTGAGGTTTTAAGGGATGAGCTGGTGTTTATTTCGTGTAATGATGCTTTAATTTGATACAGTTTTAGCCTCCTTTTTATAAAGGAAAACACTTTAAAGAACATTCTCATATTCTGAAGCGATGCTTGTTCTGAAAAGTGCTGTCCTGGTTTAACTAGAGTGGGATACTTAGAATGATTAATTTATTTAGACAAGATCTCCATGTGCCTGTGTCTCTCTTGCCCTTCCTTAAGATGAGCAGTTAAAACGTATGTTGAGGAAGGCCTTGGAGCAACCAGAGTTAAAAACTTGACACGCTACCATCCATTTCAGTGATTGTTTTAACCAGGTCAGGGTCTGGCTCAATGCTAAAAACTCGCATACTAAATGGAAGCACAAGCAGCACGTTTTGGGGCAGCTGGAGCTGTGGTTATGATTTTCTATTTGCTCATTGCCTGGTTACAGATAGGAGTGTTCCCCCCACCCTCTTTTTTTATTTTAATGGAAAACCGGGCTGCTGTGAATAGATGACTCATTTTACCAATGTTAAATTGAATATATTTCATTGAAGACAGTGGGCCAGGGACTGACCTAGTGGGAGAGCCTTCTGAATCTGGAGAGCTTATCTAGCTGTCTACAGCAGCGGAGCGGGGGCCATGGGTAAAGTTGACCATAGGTTCCCGTGTTTTAAGGTTGGAGATCTGGAAATCTGAGGGACATAGGTTAGGGGTGGTTTTGGCAGTGTAGGTTTATGGTTGGACTTGATCTTGAAGGTCTCTTCCAACCCAAGTGATTCTGTGATTCTATGAAATTGTACTGGGTAAAAATGGAAAGCTTAGCAAAAGAATCTGCATTTTCAGCTTGACATGAATATGAGATTCCTTCGTATAAATGTTTCTAGCCTGATTTGTGATGTTGTGGCCAGCTGCTGTATGGAGGGGAGCTTTTTGTTTTCGTTCTTTTAGTGGGGTTTTTTGGTTTGGTTTTTTGGGGGGTTGTGGTTTGGGTTTTTTTGTTTTTTAACGGAGTGACTGAAGCAGCTGCTGTCTAGCTGGGAAGAAAATGGATAACTCCCCACTGTCGCCAACAGGGTGCTTGCATTGCAGTCATTGATTTCCTTCCCTGCCAGGCAGCGCCTGCTCCAGTCGCTCCGCAGAAGGCAGACTGCATCCTTGATGGACTTCATTATCGGGGCAGTCGTGCAGAGACTCCACCAATAGAATATAATGGCGTTATTACGGAAAGGGTAGTGTTTGATGGAGCCACTTGGTTTAGGGACCCTAAAGACCACTTCTGTTGTTCCCTTGAAATGATCGCCTTGGAGGCGAGAAGCTGTTTTGCTAATGGGAAGATTTCTGCCACTTGCAGGATGGAGTGGTTGGATGCTTTTCTTTTTCTAATTTTTTTCTTGTGTACTTACGAAAAAGTCCAGAAGCTGGTTGCAGCTTTGGCTGTTGTAACCGAGCAGCAAACCTTAGATAAGCCCTTTTAAAAATGTGCCTTTTGATTTGGACTTAAAGGAGCAGATTCTGATAGATACTTGACCCCCCCCCAGGATCCAAACAGCCCCAGTGGGCGCTCTTGTTCTGGCAAGACATGATTGACATTAAAAACATTAAGTTCTTTCATTTCAGATCCATCTTTATTTAAAAAATAAATCAAAGCATGCGATTTTGTTTTCATGAAACAGAGGTAATTACAAAATTTTGCCCTTTTGACTTAGTTTGACCTCAGTAGAACCAAATGTTTTGAAATTTTCTAGTGAGTATTTTGGCATGACGTGTTCACATGAGCCCTGAGTCAGGGCAGCATGTTTTAGGACGCAAAGAAAAGGTTGTGTAGGAATATTTTTGGCTAGCTGAAGTGCTGAGTTTTAGTTCGGGTCATTCAGTGTGTAAATATTTGCACGCAGACCTCCTTTAGAATGCCTGAACCTAACCAACCTTCTAGCACCATGGAAAGACAGGGAAGATGTTCTATGAATAAAAATTTTGGCAGGCTCCTTTAAAAAGATGTGCAGATGGAATATGAGGCATTGTATTCCGTGGTTTCATTTAAAAAATAAATTCTTTTTCGAGGGCATCATTTTTCTAAAAAATCTGATGCCTAATTTCAGTCTCCTTCTTTTAGTTGTGCATCCAAACCCTTTGCAGCTCTGCTAATTTCTTAAGAATAAAAATGAATGATCTGTTCGAATACCAGATGCGGACATAAAGTATACTATTCATTAGAAATGTCAGTATTAATTGAATAATATAAATGATTAATAATTGTCCGGCTTCGCAAATTAGAATTCCTATTCCAGGTCATTGATTTTGTTTTGTTTCGTTTTTAAATACTTACCTTGAACCAGTTAAAATTAAAATTAACATTGTCATTATTAACTTCTAGCTATTAGAGCTGATGGTAATGCTTGTTTTTTATATTCCTCGAAAATACTTCAGGCATAGTTGCTGTCTAGACACTATCATTTTCTATTCAATCCCAAATTGTTCCCAGTGTGGTTTCTGGTTGTAACATCACGGTGGAAGAAATACCATGAAATGAAACAGAAAGCTATCTATAGAATCTTTGTCATAGGAGAATTCACTTAGACTGGCAAACACGGTTCAGATTTTCCTCTAAATTAAATTTTGTGTGTTACTTGTTTACAATCAGAAAGCTACAAGATGTCCAACATTGCCGGCATTCAAGGCATTCAGGTTCTTTCCCTTTTTATAGGGGAAAAAAAAAATCTCAACAACAGTCAGTCTGCTGGACAACTGCTTACCATGCTAATCGATGTTACTTCCGTCTTTCTTCTTATGTCCTGTCTGAGGTCTCTTGTTTCGGCGTGAATCTTGGCGAGGAGGGGGCTCCAGCTCCATGCCCGTGTAGCACATCAACGTCCTGGCCAGCCACAGGGCTCCTCTGCCTGGGGAGGAAGCTACTCCTGCATCCCCGGGGGGGAAAAAAATAATCCATGGATTCTGCAAAAGGCATTTTGAGCTGTACCACCAACAATGTCTGGCTTTCGGGGAGGTTGGGGTGGTTGTAGCGTTTCATTTTGTGGTTTTTGTTTGGTTGGCTTTTTAAATAATGTGTAATGAACCTAATGAAGTTCAACAAGGGCAAGTGTAGGGTCCTGCGCCTGGGGAGGAATAACCCCACACCCCAGGACAGGTTGGGGCTGACCTGCTGGAAAGCAGCTCTGGGGAAAGGGACCTGGGAGTCCTGGTGGCCAACAGGATGTCTGTGAGCCAGCAAAGGCTGAGGGACTTGGGTCTCTTTAGTCCTGCTCCTGCTTGGTTTCAGACTTTGCCTGGACTTACTATGGACCTTAAATCGCTCCCTCCATGGAGAGCAATAGGTAATTTCAGAGGCTGATTTAACCTCTAAACCTCTGTCCAGGGACCACTGCTGATGTGGAGATGGCCTTGGCGCTTGGGAGGGGACAAGCCAGGACCAAACGTCTGCTGGCGCTTGGGATAGAAGTTGGTCTTAAAACATTGTGAAAAGACACAAGTAGATTTCTCTCATTTGTTTAAATTGTGACTAGATCAGAATTTAAGTGTCTCTTTAAACATAAAAACAAGCAAGAAAACAAGCAGAGCCAAATTTCAGGTACATTTAACATGCCTGTGGACAAGTGAATTTTTAATACCTACTCTTACCCTGACTGCTCATGGGAAGTATCAATCTATTAGGCAGGATTGGAACGTTGAATTTTTAATGCACTCTTAGTGATTAAAGTGCTTTTTTTCTCCACTGCTTGAAAGAGATCACACTGGCTTTAAAGAACAGTTTAAAGTCATAACAACAGTGGAGAACTAATAACTGTGGTTGACCATATTTCTCTCTGGGAGAGGAGGGCTGGGCCTGTTTGCATATGAGTGTTGTGTTTGGAACATTAGTGACAAGAGAAAATCACTTGTGTTGAGAGCAGCAAATGAGCCAGATCGACTTGAAAAGGATTCTGCGACTTTGTTGTCTCTGGTAGCAAGAGATGGGACGCAGTTGTGGACCTCTAGTGAAGGGAAGTGAGGCCTGAAGAATAGAAATGAGCATAACAGGAAGGATTTGGGTCAAGGATTTGGGCTCGGTGTTCAGCTGAGGATTATTCATGCAAATGGAGATGTAAGGATGGAATCTCAGCCTTATTAAGGTGAAGATGTCATGGACCACTGATGTCAGCGAAACCAGAATTTGCTGGGAGAGAGGCCCAAATCCGCACAGGTAGGTGGATTCCTTGCTGCTATTCCAGCTGAAGCAGAAAGGCGTAACGGTGTTAGATCCTCGCTGCTGGTACGTGCTCTGGAAGAGAAAATTCTACTTTATCTTCCTGTTAGGGAGGGGAGGAACAAAAAAATAGTGCTCAGCCCCTAAGCCATCTGCAAGGCCGTGCTGTGGAAACCAAAGCATGGCTTTCCAACGCCATGGCAGGTACTTTCCTGATTAAAAGGGAGGAGAACAACACTCTTAGTCCAGACTGTTCCACTTGACTCAAAGCAAAGACGTGATTGCCTGAGTTCGCTTTGCACGTGGGCACCCTTCATACCCCACAGCATTTTCCACCGTGCGTTATGCACATCTACTGGCCCACTTTTAAATCAGTGTACAACCAATCTAAATTCCTATTGAATCATAGAATCACTTGGGTTGGAAGAGACCTTCAAGATCATTGAGTCCAGCCATAAACCTACACTGCCAAACCCACCCCTAACCCATGTCCCTCAGCACCACGTCTGCCCGGCTTTTAAATACCTCCAGGGACGGCCATTCCACCACCTCCCTGGGCAGCCTGTGCCAATGTTGAAGAAATGCTTTCTGAGACTGTTTGCTCAGAATTGCCCTGTCTACCGTAAGCTCGTCTTTTAAAGAAGCTTCAAAGTAAGCCATTGCTGGAACTCTTCCTCTCTTTCTTCTTGTTTTGGTGTTGTTAGTGGATGTATTACTGTAATACCGACTGGCCTGCAGCAGTAATGAGTTACTAAACTGGATTGTGAAACTCAGCCTGGGATTTAGGTTGCGGTGCTGTATGTAGCAGATCAATAGCAGACAGAGTCCTATAGTCAGTGGAGGAAGCTCCAAGCAGGCACAGTCACCTCGTGTCTGGGGCTTAGGCTGGCAAGCTGGAGGAGTTTTGGCAACCCACTTCACCTCTCCTCTGCTTGCATTGATCATGTATGAAAAGATCAAAAAGTAAACTGGGAGAGGGGGGTGCTTGGGTTAACAAAACATTTTATGAATACTTTGCATGTGGGAAACATGGCAAAGGTTTTATTGTGTTCGTTATCTGTTGGCCTCTCGATTAGAAGAGGCTTCTCAAGCATGAACTTCTTCCATCTGCTTGAGCTCAGCGGTTGGGATAAAACACGGGGTGCCAGCGTGAACTGTCAGATATTTGGACTGACAGAAGTTAAAATATCACCCATTTCCCAGTCAAAATGTTTAGCTAATCCTTTATCTCTTTCTGCCTTCAAGTGACACTTCTACCATACCATCTTGAACAATCTGACCTGATCCAGGTAGAGTACGCAAGGGCGAAGGGAATATTCACGTATATTAAATCAATAGTATGATTTAACAGATGAATTCAGGTATATCTAGCTTCATTTAGGATCTGCTTCATAAACCCTTTGAAATTGGTAGGGAAATTCTGTTTGCTTTGGAGTTTAATGAATTAAAGGGAAGAAAAAGACGCTTATCAGACAAAGAGAAAAAAGTGTCTGATGCTGTAAAATATGATGATGTTGATTTGCAATGGTAGTTTTGCATTCGCAATTAAAATACATATTGCAGTTCATCCACCTACAGAAAATAAATGTAAATTACATACCGGCATCCTTTGTGGGGAGGTCAGTGTAGCTGTGTTGGAGGCATTAGAGCTATCCTGCGTGCAGCAGGTGAGGAGTCTGGCGCTAAGAGACTTCGTATCGAAATACCTATCTGTAATGTGTTCCCTGCTGGTCTGTCTCTCACCAAAAGCTTTTAAATATGTTGGATGTTGGATCTTTAGCTGACGTAATGGCAATATGGAGAGATAAACCAGTGGACAGCCTCTTTGGGGGTGACTGTTGTACTTTTTGGATGTCAAGTATGTGAGCAATGCACAGCCCATTGGGATTTAAAAAATAAATAAATAAAACCAAACACCAAACCCAAAACCTAGATGCAGAGGTTAATTTAAAGCAGGTGCTGGCATGTGTTGGTACGACTCAATGATCTCAAAGGTCTCTTCCAACCTAAGTGATTCTGTGACTCCGTTGACTTCAGTGGCTCTGTTTTGTGTTATGTTAACTATATACTTTGGCTTACTCTGTTTAGCACAATCTTCAGACTCATTGTAAAATGCAGTGATGAAGAGGGATCTTCCAGTCCTGGGAATTCCCTCTCAGTTCAAATAGTGATTCAAAGGGTTGTCTTCTGGCCTGTGGTGGTGCAAGGAGTGAGCTACAGAGGGGTGAGGGCCAGGGTTAGCTGGGTTGTCTTCTCTGTTGGTGGCTTCTCCAATTCCATATGGAGGTAACTTCTGTCAGAACTGGGAACAAGGAGCTGATTCGCGTGCTCAGAGCTCAACAACAAGAACGCCGATACGCCAGGCTGTAGTTCATAAAGCTGCTTTTGCCCATTTAGTGCTTTAAAATAAGCAAATACAAAGCGAGGAGCACTTAAGTGCTTAAGCATTTTTCTAGACTCCATCAGTGTTACTATGAAAACTCCAGCTATCTAGTAATTAAAAAACCACATTGGGTTCTTGCCTCTTCAGTGTCAGTAGAAACTGTAAATTAAGCTCTGCTCTAACAGGTAGCTCCACTTAATTTATGGAGAGATTTTTCTATTAAAAAAAAAAGATTTCCCATGAGCAGAGCAGGGAAGGGCAGCTGGGCTCTGGAGATGGCTGGTATCTGACAAGAATGAGAACAGCACTGCTGAGACTGGGGAGGGAGAGGTAGAGAACGATGGTTTCTCAACCCAAAAAATGCCTTCACTGTTGGGGGGGGGGGGGTGTCACTGTGTCCTGCAGAAGCAGCAAGATGATGTCTGGGAATGCTTATTTCTCATAAGCATTTCTGTGATTCATCAGACTCTTCTCCTTTAAAGACATTATAACCTTCCCCTTCACAAAATGCCCAAACCCCAGGGCAAGGCTCCCCCAGGGGATGCAGAAATTCCATGATTTGTTCAAGATTATATTGGAATTCTGTGGCAGAGCTCAGAGGCAAATGTTTGCTTTCCCACACTGTTGTGTTTTGGAGCACTGTTTCTAAATCTTGCAAAAAAGGTAAGTAAAGCCATTATCCGTAGATGTTACTTATTACGGAACTTCTTATTGATTGGAATGTAACGCCTTTCTGTAAAATGCATTGAAATTACTCTCACCCAGGGTGGGTATGAAGTTGAAGTCATTGGTTTAGAGTGTTAGCTAAGCAATAAAATACTTGAGTTAAACTGTTTTATGAATTTCCACAGTTTATTTTACTCATTGTTTCAAAGCTGCTGTCATCCTCTGTCCTCATAACAGTTTACCTCAGAGCTTTTCTTGATGGCGCAGAAGCAAGCAATGATGTTTTTGCAAGATATTAGGCATTAACTTTATTTTTAAGTACTTCAACCTCTGTGTCTGTAAAATTTGCTTTGAGATACTTGGAGTGGCATTTCTTGCAATGTTCCCTATTTCTGTCTTGCCTAGGGATGATGAGAATGCAAACTCCCACAGTCATCTAGCAGGACCTGGGCAGGCTGGAGAGTTGGGCAGAGATAAACTTAATGAAGTTCAACAAGGGCAAGTGTAGGGTCCTGCGCCTGGGGAGGAATAACCCCACACACCAGGACAGGTTGGGGCTGACCTGCTGGAAAGCAGCTCTGGGGAAAGGGACCTGGGAGTCCTGGTGGCCAACAGGATGTCTGTGAGCCACCAATGGGCCCTGGTGGTCAAGAAGGCTGATGGCATTCTGGGGGGCATCAAGCAGAGTGTGGCCAGCGGGTGGAGGGGGGTCATCCTCCCCCTTCACTCTGCCCCGGGGGGGCAGCTGGAGACCTGTGTCCAGTGCTGGGCTCCCCGATTCAGGAAGGACAGGGAACTGGTGGAGAGGGGACAGCAAAGGGCTACGGAGATGCTCAGGGGGCTGGGACATCTTTCCCATGAGGAAAGGCTGAGGGAGTTGGGGCTCTTTAGCCTGGAGAAGAGCAGAGCGAGGGGGGGTCTCCTCAATGCTGGTCAATACTGAAAGGGAGGGGGCCGGGAGGAGGGGGCCAGGCTTTGGTCAGTGGTGCCCAGGGACAGGACAAGAGGGAACGGGCACAAACTGGAACCTGGGAAGTTCCATCGGAACATGAGGAGGAACTTCTTTTGTTGGAGGGTGGCAGAGCCCTGGCAGAGGCTGCCCAGAGAGGTGGTGGAGTCTCCGACTCTGGAGACATTCCCAACCCGCCTGGACGCCATCCTGTGCCACCTGCTCTGGGTGACCCTGCTCTGGGTGACCCTGCTCTGGGTGACCCTGCTCTGGCAGGGGGTTGGACCAGGTGATCTCCAGAGGTCCCTGCAAACCCTGGTGATTCTATGCTTCTCTGATCTCTCATTGGTCTGTTTTAAACCAGGATTGAGGGACTCGTGGTGCGCAACTTGTGCTGCACATAAGAAGTATTTAGTCTGGGCACTAGTCAGCAGGAATCCTCTAGTGTTTTTTCAATATAACCGGATATTAATCCAAAACCCCCATACTAACTGCAGCCTGTGCCCTGGTTCAGCCTGATGCCCAGTCTCCTGTTTCTCGGTTGCTCTGCTGAGAATCAGTGGGATTCCAGTGCTGTAACTTGAGGAGAGGAACAGGAGAAAATCCTGTCTCCTAAAGGAAAATCTGGGATAAACTACTATCTTAAAGATCTGCTGTAGGATATCGGAGAATATATCCTTTATTTCTGCATTGTCCTGGCCAATTTGTGACAGCTAAAAATCCTGGGAACTGCAATCTTTACCATGAAAGTCAAACTTTAACCAATATTTCAAGGCTTGCAGCAGCAGTGATTTAATTGGAACATACTATCTTAAAGATTTTCAGGTGGAAGTCTGGTGTGTATGTCTGTTCCATTGTGGTTGATGTTGTTTTACTTCAGCTGACTCATGGTGATAGAAATGGAAATTAGTGCAGCTTCTAATTTCCTGGCCTGGCCTATGCAGAGATGCAGTAAATACTTGCCGACTGCAAACTGTGTTCTTCATGCATGCGGTACGCTGGAAGAAACCCTCCAGGGTGAACATTCATCACTTAGATCGGTGCCTCCTTGTGCCAAGGACCATGTAACGCTGGCATTTCTGGGAAACAGAAGTGCCTGAAGCAAGAGGAACTGTTTACAGAAGTGGGAAGTTAGTACAGCAGAAGGCAGGCAGCCCAGATGGCGTGGTTATGAATGGAACCGGAGATCTCCCATGGTGTCAAGAGAGAGGTAATATTTTGCTTACTCCGTCCTGACATTCGAAAAAAGCCAGGGGAATTGTCAGCTCTTCCCTCTGAGCCAAAATTTTTGGAATGCTGGTGGTAGGATATTCTTTTGCAGCCTGACTTGCTAGAAACGGTACAGTCTGAATTGCACATCTGCAAGAGGCTGGCTTGCTGGAGAAGCACAGAATTGGGCTGACTTTGTAAATTCCTCTGTTACCCATTTTGCTGTTTATTTGTCCATCCCTGCAACGCTGTCCTCTCTTGCCCTCTAGCAGTTAAGTGTACTTTCAGCAGGCTTTATGGGAAATGAGAAGCAGAAGCATGTAAGAAGGTGTTATTTTCACTGACTAGACCACAGAACGCCCCTTGCTGCCTGTTGTTGGTTATTTTTCCTGTGAATTTTGGCAATTAAAGCGATGGAAAGAATCATACATATGGATAAGTAGATGTAATATGTGTGTAGCTTGCTCATTCTCCATATGTATTTTCTGCTGATCTGTGAGATTCTCGCTCCTGCCATAGGGTGTGGTCTGTTGCAAGATGGGTTCAGTTAATTCTTAATGTGGCTCAGCTTCCAGGTATATTTTTCCAGAACAAACTAACAGGGCAAGTGAAAACTGTGTTTTGGGGGTTTTTTTTGAAAATTACTTTGGCATGTAATGGTTACTGAGATTTCATGGAGATTTATCTTCTGGTTTGGCAACTGGGGAGTCTCTGAAAATGAAACTTCAGCTCTTTACTTATACGAGTATTCTTTGAAAATGCTGGGGATCGGTAGCTGTTTCATTCATTTTCTTCATTATTAGAGAGAATTCCTTTGAGAAAATTGATGAAGTCAGTCTTGCCTCTTTGATTGTGGTTTTTCTCTTACTTGCACCTACTCTTTCTCATATTTCCCCAGCTGCCATTTTTTGGAGTTTTGATTTAAGCCCTCTTTTCTCCAACCTCTCACCATCTTATTCCATGTGTTTATTATCTCTTCCATCACCAGGCTGTGAATAATTTTGTGGGAAATCACGCAGCTGCATGGAAATCAGCTGTTTGGCTCAAGCACGGTGCTGGCTTGCTGGAGGAGTCCCTGGGTTAACAGACAATTGCTACTAAAGTATTTTGGAGAGCACAGAAAAACATCCTTTACTAGTGGTGCCGATCTCAAGCTTGAGATAATTATGAGTTATTACTGTATTGACTGCAAAACAGGGAGCCAAAAAAACCCCCACAGCATTCTGTCTATTTGTTTGCTTTCTGTTTCTCTTAGAGTTGCAAAGCACTGTTTTTAACTCCAGGATGAGCTAAACATTCCATATTTAATGAAACTCTGGATTCTTAGTGAAAGGCTTAAAATTAGGAGTATAGTCACTTTAGTCCTCCGAGATTTTTGGTGACTAGATCAGATTTGCTTTCTGAGTGTGCCTTAGGAATAAGGATGCCAAGATGCTCAACTGGGAGTGGAGTGAGGTGGAACAAATCCACGTCGTCGCGCCAACACTGCTGACCTGCCCCTCTCGGGTCCGACTCCGGTGCGAGCTGCGTCTCTCACGCCATTCCATCAGAGCACAGGTCCCCTTCGCCAGCTCTGCTTAGTTCCTGTCAAACGTCATATTATTCCTCTTGGCCTGGGGCTAATTAGCTGCACACTGCCAGTACACCCATTCTGCCGCAGAGATGGTCCACAGCGAGCGAGCCGGTATTTAAAATGACAGTTCCTGGCGTTTATCTTTAAGGAGCTGAGAGAGCTAATTGTTTTGCTGAACAAAGTAAAGCATAAATTCTGCGCGGTTTGTTTCTTCAGCCTTTCAAAGGCGTCAGATGAGGGAAACTACAGGCCCGGGAATAATTGTTTTTGATTTTTGCCCGATCACCCAATGGTTCAAATAGGCAGCAATCAAAGCAAAGCTCTTTCTGTCTGTAAATAATACTTTAAAGGTTCTGATGGAAGAATAGCATGAAGGGTTATCATTAGCTAGCTTTAATATCTGCTAGATCAGTGAATTATAAAAATTGTGTGAATCTACAGAAAAGGAAAGAGGCTTTCATGTTGGATATTGCCATATCAGAGGCAGTGGATTTCTTAAGGCTATTGAGATGTTCCCAGTGTGTATTGACAGCTGCTTGTTTTTTCTGAAGGCACTAACATTCTGCAGGCACCCGTTGTTTGAAATCCTGGCAATTTTTCCAGCTTGGTACCATGTTAACTTGTTTATAGTGCTGTAGGACATGACATTTTTCAGGCTTTTTTTTTTTCATGGCAACATTAGGATTTAACAGGATGGAAGAACTTAGAGTCATAGAACGAAGAAAGGTTTCTTTTGGAGGCGGCAGCCTCTGGAGATAATCCAACTCAAGCCCCTGCTCATCGGGGCTAATTTCAAACCTCCATTAGGTTGTACAGGGCCTTGTCCAGCCCAGCTCTGGAAGTCTCCAAGGTCTCACCAACCTTTCTGGGCCATTTTTCAGTCTTTAACAACTCTCTCGGTAATTTTTTAAATTATATTTTTTTAATATGTACAATCAGACTTTTCCTCCATGCAACTTGTGACCGTTGCCTCGTTGTCTTCTCATTGTTTATCCCTCAAATGAGTCTGGCTCCACCTTCTGTAGACCGTTACCGTAGATGGAGGATTGCACTCCTCTTCCAGCTCAACACGCCGAACACCCTCCGCCTTTCCTCATGTGCCATGGACTCCAGAGGGTGAGGTAGGTCCAGTTCAGCCTGATGAATTTGAGTGTGCTTTCTGGGCCAGAACTGGAAGCTTTCGATGTGTATTAATTCGTCTCTCTGCCCTCTGTGCTTCCCACCGCTGCTTCGCTGCTCACAGTCAGCCAGTCTTTAGAATTGTGCTGTCTTGTGCTCTGGGATTCCAGCAGTGCAAGAAAAGGTTGTCAGAGAGGACTCTGAAGTGATTTTCCACTACTTGTTGTTTCTGTTTCTAATAGTCCCCTCCATTAATCCCCACTGGAGAGAAAACACACTTGTTATAATGATCTTGAAGAGCAACACAATCTCCTCCGCTTTCTTTTTTTCCAGTTTTATACACTTAGTTTAGAGCAACTCCACATTGCTTCAGCTCACAACAGATTTGAATGATGAAGTAGTTCAGATAGACCTATTGAAACAGAAGCAGCTGAGAACTGCGGTATTTGCTGGAAGACTACAATTTGTACAAGAAGCCCTAGATAACCTATTCACCTTCCCCCACAGAGCTGTAATCCATGGGTTTGGCCATATGGAAGCTGCTATTCACACAGAGTGAATGTAAATAAAGCTTTTCAATGCCTTTGATATCAAAGCTATTTATGCCTCTCTCTCAGCAAGTATTTCCATTCTCTCCCAGACATAGTTAGCATAAAAGAGCAACCTACTGTTTAGAACGCATTTAGACTACAAAAAAAAAGAACAAAACCAAACAACCACCAAAAACCTCCCAAATGCCCAAACTTTAATTTCTTGCTCCCTCACTTCAGAAGATCATCAGAAAGTTTTGTCCTGCGGTTATTATTCACTGGACGGAAGACTTAGCAAACAGTGGAAAGATTTAGGCAACCAAAGCCCACAGTCCATCATTAAGAAAATCCCGATTGGTCTTCCAAAATTATATTAGTATTTGCAAAGGCAGATTTTAGACACTTAGACAAACATACATATGTGTGTACATCCACAAATGTATGTGTTATAAAACTGGATGAGGTTATTCCTGCTCTTGAAATGAATTACTAAGAGCCTCAGCTTTGCATGCTGTGTTTTGAGATGAGAAATTCTTAAAGTGTTCTATCATGTAAAAAAAGAAGGTTGTTTATACAAATTAGCCTTATTTTTAACTGAAAAAATGGCTGCCGTCCCCCTTGAATGGAATGAGCTGCTCAGCTGAGTTATTGTAAGAGAGGATTCTTAAACCTTGAATAATTCCTACTGCGTGTTGAGAACCCTTTGCAATTTCTTCCCTATTATGAAGTTTCCATGCATATTAAATAGTACTATATATAGATACAAATATACTCATTAAAGATTTGTGTTCCTGAAAAAAATTACCACTCCACATTCTGTCAAAGCATATGAACATTTACATAAAAATACAACAAGGAAAATACCCATGTGCAGCAGCGCAACACACTGACGCACTATAAAAAGAAGCAATTTGGAAACCCTGTTTCTTCCCTGAGCCTGCACAGGAATGAATTCTCCGATCCGACCACTGTGCGAGTTTCCTTGAGTATGTAGAACTGTAGCGAGAGGTAAACAAGAAGTGCTGTAGGTAAATGGGGAAAAAATTGGCCGGGTGTTTCCTAAACAAGTACAACTTCGCACAACTCTGCAGAGCAAACTGAGATTTCAGCGAGCCAAGGGTCCAGCATGTTGTTTCATGAACTTAAAAAGGAAGCATGAGTTAGCGGTGAGAAGTAATGTCCCCTTTCATTGTGCTAAAGGTAGTAAATATCTAAAACCAAGCAAGCCTGTCTTCACATGGCGTGTCTGTGAGCAACCTTAAAATCCAAAAACTGCTCATGATTTTTGTTGGACTTGTACCTCTGGCAGTGTGAAGTTTATGGAGAAACATTAAAGATAAACACAAAACACAAAGTTTGATTAAAGGTGTGAAAAACTTCTGTTAAATTAGGCCTCTAGCATTCTTAATAAATCCTTTTCTTTTTTTTTTCTTTTCCCCTTGCCTCTTTCTTTTTTTTTTTCTTTTTTTTCAACTCAATATGAAGCTCTTGCACAGTGCCTGTAACCTGGGGATGGTCATAAGAAATGCAGTGGGACACTTCAAACCTCTGTTCCAGAGTGGATTTCTCATGTGTCTGTTGAGGGTGAATATCACCCCAGATGTCTTTGTCAAAGGAAATTAGTTAAGATCCTTAAACCAGGATCATCTCAACAAGTGTAATGGGTTTCAGGGAGTTGGTTATCTTTACATACTTTGGACATGATGAATGCGACCTTTATAATATATATTTTTTTACTTTGTAAGGCTAGAAAAAGGAAAATTACCTTAGCAAACTGAAGGGTTATCTGAGGTGTAGAGGTACAATTAAATAGATGGAAAATTACCTGAAACAGCTTGTGCTGCTCCACTTAGTGCTGGGATGTAGTTCAGGAACAAGTGTTAGGAACGTGAAGTCGATGGGAAAGGATCAGAAAACTTCAAAGGGAATCTGTATACAAAGGATCAGATTCACCACCGGAGCAGCTCAAAGGAATCTCTGAGCTCTCAGAGCAGGAGGTTCACTGCTAGGGTTATGTAAAATGTGTTTATCTAATCTTTTCTCTCTACCAGCATATATAATTAAGCATATTATTTATTAGAGGAATGCCGAGGTGTCCTGAGATTGTCCCTGTTGTACTTAGTGCTTAAGGAGGATGCAGTCCCTGCTCTGAACAGACGAGCTAGATGAAGAGGGGAATGGTACGCACCAGTGAAGTGAGAGATCCCACCAGACATAAGTGGCAAAGTCAGCTTTAGCATTTTAATTAGATGCCCTGTCCCCTTGTCTACAGCGCTTCAGCCAGCTCCTGTCTGTTCCCATGTTTCGGAGCGTGGCTGAAAGGGAGCAGAGTTACCTCCTGGTTATCACAAAGAGAGGGAAAACTCTCTACTAGGGCATGTAGTGATAGGAGGAGGGGGAATGGCTTTAAACTGGAAGAGGGCAGGTTTCGATTAAACATGAGGAAGGAATTTTTTCCTTTGAGGGTGGTGAGGCACTGGAAGAGGTTGCCCAGAGAGGTTGTGGAGGCCCCATCCCTGGAGGTGTTGAAGGCCAGGCTGGATGTGGCCTTGGGCAACGTGGTCTAGTGGGAGGTGTCCCTGCCTATGGCAGGGGGGTTGGAACTCGATGATCTGCAAGGTCCCTTCCAACCTAAGCCATTCTATGAAGAGTCGGCGGCGGTTACTGTGTGCACCTGGAGAGGTGCTGCCCTGCTTGCCACGCGCTAGGTCATCGACATTTGTCTCGTGTGTGCGGTCTGCTCTGGCCTTGCCTCTCCTTCCCAACGCGCGCACTGGCCCCCTCGCTGCTCTTGAGATGGTCCCGTTGTTCTGTGTGCAGTGGACGCGTTGTGGCTGCTCTTGACAGCAGCAAAGGTCAGCGAGATGCAGAAAAAGCGTGTTCCCGTAGCTACTTGTTAACGCTTGGCCAGTTTCCAACAGCCGTGGTTGTGGGTAGGGTTGGGGTTTTTTTAATCAAAAGCACTCGGCGCTGAGCATCAAACCCCAGAAGATTTTTGTGGGAACTGCGGAGTTCAGAGCAGTTTTGAGAAGCTGACTGCCCCTGTCGGTGCCTAAAGGAGACGGTGATGGGGTACGGAGCTCACCTCAAACCTCGGCTGTAGTGAACATGATTCCCATAGACATCGGTTACGAAAGCTGCCGGACCTTCACTTCTGCAGAATGCAAAGGAAGGTATTTCTTCTGATGGATCCTTCCATAGTAGTGTGTTGCTATTATTTCTAGAGCTGACTGGGAGGTTTTAGGATAGCAGAGAGGGAGGGCAGTGCTACAAGCAATAGCTTTTATCTTTGCTAATAGTAATCTAATGGACAGAAGAGTGGGCCTGTAATTGGATTTTGCTTCAGATCATGATTAGGAAGATGGCTTTGCAAAGTGTATAGATACTGCCGGCAAGAGTTCCGTACATCTTCCTGCGATGCTGGGCAAGAGCGGTAGAACAAAATAAAGCTATGATCATCACGTGGATCTGAACTTGAGGAGTGAAGGGTAAAGGCAGAGGGAGAGGCTTTGGCTCTTCCGGAGTTCATGTGCAGAGAACCAGATGGAGGCCTTAGAGTAGGAATCTATGTGAGCAGGAAATTACAGCTCAGGTTGTGCCCTGGTGTATGCTCTGGCGTGGCCGTTCCGCACAGAACAGCTGTGTTTATTGGAGAAAAGGTGCAAACCCAATATAATCTTGAGCAAAACCCTGTTTCAAGGGACAGTTTCATTCCCTTTGACATTCAGTAAGGGGAGTTTGCGGAGGTAGCGCTGCCAAACTCTTGTGTCTTATGGAAACGTCTTCATCTAGTGTTCTTAGCTTTAAAGCACCTTGCAAAATCACAGTCTCTGGGGCTGGGAGGGGCCTTTGGAGATCGTCTGCTCCAACTCCAGCTCAGGGCAGGGTCACCCAGGGTTGGGTTTTGAACATCTCCAAGGGTAGAGACTCTAAAGCCTCTCTGGGCAGCTTGCCCCAGCGCTTGAGCACCATCACTAGAAAACACCTCTTTTTGACGTTTGAGTGAAATTCGCTGTTTCAGTTTATGTTTGTTGCCTCTTGTTCTTCCACTGCAGACCAGAGCGTCTGGCTCCAGACTTTGTCTTTACCTGCTCCTTCTCCACCCCCTACCAGATAAGCCTATGTATTGATAGGATCTCTTCTCCAGGCTGAAGATGTCTTCTCCAGCTCTGTCAGCCTCTCATGTGGCAGATTCTCCTGTCCCTTCATCACCTTTGTGACAGTACACTGTGCTCCAGTGTGTTCGTGTCTCTCTTATCCCAGGGAGCCCAAAGCTGGACGCGGACTGTTTCATAGAGATCCGGGGGGTCTCATCGATGCCAGGTAGAGGGAAGATGCTCTGCTGAACGTTCTTGGCCTTCTGTGCTGCAAGGACGCCTTGATGGCACGTGCTCGCATTAGCTGGATGTTAGGTCCTCCAAGGGAGGACACAAATCAGCTCTGTCCCCTCCTGAGAGGGAGCTGGGATGGAGGCAGAGGGTCAGTCACAACCATAAGGTGTGTGTCAGATCTCTCAAGCTTCGGACTCATCGTTAATCACCTCCCTGTAAAACTTCTTAGACAGCACAGTCTTGGAAGGTCACCTGAAATAAATCAGTCATGATTCACAGCAGATCTGATTAATTGTCGCTCAAGGTCACACAGATAAATTCCAGTGTGTGTCTGATTGTTTTTCAGGGTAATGTGCGACTGTTTAAAAAGCAATCCTGTGTGTAAACTGGTTTTTGTTTGTTTGTGCGTGTTGCATAATTAATAAATCACAACAGGAAGACTGGAAATTCGTAAACAAGGGACTCGGCCAGATCTGCAGGGGACTTTTTTCCAAACTACAGAAAGGTGAGATAATTGCTGGCATAACAGTGGTAAAGCAAGTTTGTCTTTCACACCTTTTTAGTATGGCTTTAATTGCCCTACTAATAGAAGTCCAGAGGAGTTCTGGTTGTAAACCCTGGTATTTCTCCACTGTTGGGAGAGGAGAAATGAGATCAACAGAACTAAACCTGTGGTAAAGTGGTGGAAAATACTGCTTTTTTGAGCCAATGGTGAAGTGTTGCTGTTCAGTTGTTGGTGATTTAGTTCTACTTTAAAATAAATTAGTGATCGTTTTAATTAGAATAGTATGCAAAGACATGTATGTTGTGCTGAGGCTCTCTGTATGCCCACGTGAAGAGAATTCATGGGCTGAACAGTCTGTGCTCTACAGAGTGCGGATAGCCTGGGATGGGAGGAACGGAAGGGTTTTGGCTGTGAATTCCAGGTACAGACTGAGGCAGGAAAGGGAAAGCTACAAACTGCTCATTTGCTGCCAAATTCCCTGATTTTTATGTTGCCTTATTTCTGTGGGTCACTTCGAAAACCTCTTTAAAGAGAAAAGGGGTTAAACTGAACCATTTAAATGGATTGAACTGAAATTTTTATCCTAGAAGTCTTAGGCTAAATGTAATCCACATTCTCTAAATTATTCGCAAACAGATCCCTTGCATGTGACGATAGTTTAAGAGAAGGTTGAGGGGAG
Source organism: Pluvianellus socialis (assembly GCA_013400795.1). Lineage (NCBI taxonomy): Eukaryota > Metazoa > Chordata > Aves > Charadriiformes > Charadriidae > Pluvianellus > Pluvianellus socialis. Next base: position 65,156 of record VZTS01025861.1, read on the forward strand.
ACCTCACTCTCTGCAGCTCCCTGAAAGGAGGTTATAGCGAGGTGGGGTCAATCTCTTCTCCCAAGGAACAAGCGACAGGACAAGAGGAAATGGCCTCAAGTTGTACCAGGGGAGGTTTAGGTGGGATATTAGGAAAAACTTCTATACTGAAAGGGTTCTCAAGCATTGGCACAGGCTGCCCAGGGAGGTGGTGGAATCGCCGTCCCTGGAGGTATTTAAAAGCCGGGCAGACGTGGTGCTGAGGGACATGGGTTAGGGGTGGGTTTGGCAGTGTAGGTTTATGGTTGGACTGGATGATCTTGAAGGTCTCTTCCAACCCAAGTGATTCTGTGATTCTAATTATTTCAGCAGCACAAATGTATAGACGTTTCATTGTGCACCAGAGTACTTGGGTTATTTCAGGCCTTTTGACTTCTACGAACCTACCCCACGGTTAACGTAGAACCTAGATCTGGTGCTTTCCTCATGCAGCAGAAGTTAAATAATATTGTCAGACAGTTGTTTTTACTTTTTAGAACACTAGGCTTAGTACAGGCAAAATAATAAACGTGAGAGAAGGCTTTTAGGTAGCCAAGGCAGCCATGTAGCCTGCATTGCCTTCGTGTGTTGTGAGCAGTAACATTCCATGTGGGGTCACTGTGTAGAGGAATTTGTGCCTGATAAATAAGGAAAATGACCAAAAAAATGCATCTTGGGTACTATTTTGATGTTCCTGCAACTTGATAGAAGACTGCACAGCTATCATTCCGGTCCACTTACTGTCAGAGTGAATTCAATTAACTTCCAAAACCAAAATATATGGATAACTGCAAAGTGATAGCTCCAATGTCACCTTCAAATTAGGGAAGTCTTGACTTGTTTGTAACTTTGGCAAACTGAAGAGAAGGTAAATATTCATTAAACAGTTTTCTAATGTTGTTGGCTACCCAAATCCCTCCTTCCATTTCAGAGAAACAAAGATTATATTCTGTTTTCTTTTTTTTCCCCCTACATTCCCTTTAGATTAAACTTTGTGAAAGTGATGGATATTGCCTGACTCTTCATTCTGAATGAGGTGTCCAGTAGCACCGCAGTGGCACTAACTGTAGTTATGTGGTGCCGATAAATTGTGTGAAACTCAAGAAAGAAAAACATGGCTTTACCTTTTCACCTTCATGAATAAGTGAAATGAAAGGAAATTGGTGGCATAGGTTGGCTGAATGAGAAATGTTGAGTGAAGGTGAGAAGGATCTGCCTGGTGGTTGTTGGAGGTGCAACTGAAGGGGGTGTGTTATGGCCACCACCGTTCGTCGTGGTTCACAAAGTACGGGTTTATGGGCTTTGCATCCAGCTCTACACCTTGATGACCTGCTCTTTGAATAAAGACCTGTGGTATCAAAAGCTGTAGGGTATTTCACTGGGCTCTGCTGAACGTCTGGCTGATAAGTGATTTAAGGGGAGCTAGGGAAAATGTGTTTCCCAGGCTGTAAGGTGTATGTTCATCAAATGTTCGGGTTTTTTTTCTCAGGGAGTTTTGCTATCTCACTACAAGAGCTGAGTACTTTAAAGCACTCGATCTACCTGCATCTGTCTTGAGTTGTGGTGGCGCTGCCTCACTCCCTTTCCAACTGGTCTATGTGTTTGCTGCCAGTTGCCTTGTATCCCTTCGCTGACTCCTTTCTGACCGGACCCTTTGTACAACGACACCTCTATCAGCACTTTTCGTGACATAAATGTATTGTATCTAACAAGCCACTAAAGAAAATCCATTTTCTGATGATCCCATTGAAATAAGGATAGATTTTTTTTTTGTCTGTTCAAGTGGAAAGTCTTGGCGTTGTCTGAATAGCGAAGAAGAAAGACCGGTTTGGGGAGCCGTGGTGGTTATTTAAGAAGAACCTGTGTCTTCTTTGAGTTTGAGTGGATCAAACGGTTCAATTCGTGTTCCGGTGTAGAGACAGTTCACCGGTTCAGTTCAGATATTTGGAAGTGAATTAAAAAAAGAAAAAAACAAGAATCCATGAATTAAGGACTTAAAATTTTATATTAGTTTTGTATAAAAGGTATTTGAATCCTGCTCATGTTAACAGCAGCAGCACAGGTTCAATTAATAGAAAATAAGGTTTTGTTTATAACGCTCCGATTCCTTCGCACCCAGAATTGTTAATAATACAGGCTTTATTTTTAAACCTGTGATTTTTCAAAGAAGCTCGACGGTTGTCAGTCTCGGCTAGATTAAAATTATCCTAACATCTCATGATTTCTAGCATGTACATCCTTCATTACCTTGATGAATTTAGGACTCACTAGCATGAATTTTAAAGACTATGAAAGTAAGGTACAGAGGGAAAGAAAGTTCCAGGCTCAGATGTTTGAAGGATTATAGTTACGTAAGTCTCGACTCTTTTATAAGGGAATAACACGGAAATACCTCTATATGAGCTATTGAAACCAAAGGTTTGGGCAGCCACCAAAACCACCCTTGGTCTCCTGTGTCTTAGGTGGGTGAAGGAATGACTGGGCAGTTTGTTGCATTGAAATGCTGTTTTAATGCCATTTAAATGGTTTAGGGGTGGTTTTTGGCATAGGTTTATGGTTGGACTCGATCTTGAAGGTCTCTTCCAACCCAAGTGATTCTGTGATTCTAAATGCATTTGAAATTGTCAGTATAAGTTTATGCCTTTAAAACAGCAAAGCAAAAAAAAGCGTGCGTGTATGTATGTGAAGAAACTTACATTAACATTAGAAATTGGGGAAGCTATTAATAGAGCGAGTCGGTGATACTAAGCGCAGTGATAAGTGTGTCGTGAAGTCAAGCTGGTGCTTTTAAGTGGTAAAAGTGAGTATGGAAAACAAATCCTGGATTTCCACTGGGGCACTGCTCAAATTAGCCTTCATCTTTCAAAAAGAGAAGGGGGCGGGGGAAGGAAATCCTTTTTGTACCTTAAAATAAAGGCATCGGGGAAAGCCTGGTGTACTCCGCTGCTCCCTCCAGCAGGACTGCCGAAGCCTGTCCGTGGAAATGTGTGGTGTTGCAGAGGGAAAAACCCTCCGGCAGCGTAAGACTGAGATCCCCTCCTCGGAGCGCGCGCTTCCTTGGGTGGGTAACTTTGCGTGCGCTGGGTGCTGCCGTGGCGGTGCTTCGCCGTGCAACGGGCACTTGGCTTTTTGAAGGTTGCATTCCCTACCGAAGAGCTCTTCCAAATTGCACGCACCTTGATTAACTGCGGTGCATAATTTAGGCTTCTACTTATTTAATCACTCTGGAGTCTTGGTATTCGCTGGCAGTTGCTAGATTGCTTTATTAAATTTAGGCTGTGTTGAAGGAAATTTATTTTTGTGTATTCCTCCTTCATAATTTTTTTGCCTTAAATGTTGTCACATAAATTACCGCGTTACCGATGGATCTGCATGCGGAGCCTTACTATTTAGTTCTTACACCAGAATCCTCTAAATCATGTGTGGCATATGTATTATATCTTCCTTCACGCTATCCTTCTCAATGATGGATTTACTTTCTTCACTTTCTTCTCTTTTTCTATCAGGAGAAGGCATTCAAACTTGAACGCAATGGGAGGAGGGGGGGCGGAAATCTAGATTTTATTTTTTTTTGTCTCTTTACTTACAAAAGCGTAAGACCTTAACATGAAAAAAATCTGCTAAATAACATCATAACATGAAATACAGACATCTTACTACTTCTTCCCTTTCCCAGGGGAGTGTTAGGCTCAAAGGAGGAGCAGGATGGGTGTTGGTTAGAGGGGGGAGCTAAGTGAGAGCAGTTTAAGGTTAGTTACTTTCTGTAAGAAAGCATTAAAAAACCTCAGAAAATACAGATTCTTTTCTCTCTTCCGCATTACTTAGTCTCATATGCCATTTAGTCACGTGACACAATGAATATGGTGAAGTCAATAAGACGAATCTTCGCCTTCACTGTGTTTTCTTGCAGCTCGACATCGTAACCCACTCCGTAGAAGCGTTGGGTTTCTCTTTTGGCAAGGTCCTGCCGGTACTGTTACTTGTTACACGTATTTTGTGTGGCATTTTATTTAGTTAAAACAGTAAGATGTTAGCAGATCTACATTCGGGCCTGCATAAATCAGTTTAAACAACCCAACAACAACAGTCTTACATATGCAGGCACATTAGAATATCTGGAAAGTCATCTATGTCTGATTTTTAAGGACAAATAGCTCTATACAAAAGGAACTATTTGTTAGAAAATACCTTTTCTTTCAAATAGATGTCTATTTTGATGCAAACAGAAAATATTTTTCTCGGAAGTTCTTAAAGAAGCAAAATATTTACTGAGCCGGTGTGTATTTATCAATATGTGCTGATGTGTATATAATACGGGTTTGGATTTAATTTTGTAGTTGTTATTTGCCTGAACCTACTTGACGTATGAATGTATGCATGTGTATACATAGATATCTTTCAGCTGGTTGAAAACTACCCCATGGAGCTGTTTTTAATGGAAAATTGTTTTTCCAGTTATTCATCTCATTGCTAATATCTGCTTCCAGTGGTAAAATTAAGTTTCCACCAGTAATTTTTTCAGGCAGCTATCAACATCATCCTGATTCTGCATTTCTCTGCTGAATTTACATTCTTCCTTAGCAAAATAAATCTCCCACGAGTTACAGGATTTTTTTTTAATCTATAAAGCTATCCCCTGGATATACATGAGCGCGTAGCTATATCACTGTAAATCCTGCAAAAGGGAAGAAAAGGCATTTGAAATTATAGCTTTTTAATGAGGAAATTAACTTTACAGTGGTTACTTTGGGTTTTGAAGGATTCTCAACCGCAAAGATTGCATTTAAGGGGGTTTTTTTCCATCTGTTTTATTAACCATCTGAAGTGGAATAGGCCTAATCTTCCAAGATTAAAGTTCCACAAATCTGAGGGCTGTACTATATGTAAATATTCTTTTGTAGTCTTTACTAAAATACTTGAATCATGAGGAAAAAGTGGGCGTTAGACTTCTAATATGGAGATTCTGTGTCGTGCCGTGGTTTATAGAGAAGCTCGGCGTGTGAACTTCCCCAGAGCTGGGGATCGGAGTCGGAACTTCCCAGACCTCTTGAGTGAGATGCTGTTACCAGGTGTTGAATCTCAGGTAAATGACTTGTGTATTCGCTTGGAAAGCTTGATGTCTAATCCTTTATCACTTATATATCTGGAATAGTTATTTGTGTGAAGCGTGCTTATATTCATGTCTCTTAAGAAATGAAAATAAACTAAATCTTGGTTGTTATTTTTGAACGTAACTCTGTGACTGAAGTTACAGACCAAAATTCGTTACGAATTGTTGAAACCATTGGCCCTTAACTTTCGCTGGAGGTAATCAATGCTTTGCATACAAAAACGAACGTCAAGGGGAGCGTTGGCCGGGTTCAAGGCAGCAATAACCAGTTTGACGGGTGAGGAAGCCAGGCGAGTGCTCGGCCCTGGGTCCAGCGGGGCTGGGAGCAGTGTTGTGCCGCAGGGCAGCGTGTTCAGCGTGGCTGGGGGAGAGGAGCACGGCAGCACGGCGCCGTGTAACATCATGGGGTGCAGGCGCTGGTGCCACAGTTGGATGTTGCTTTGAGAAGCTCCCCAGGAGCCGGCACCGTGCGCTGGCAGCCCAGAACCCCCCCACCCCGGGGCTGCATCCCCACAGCGGGGGCAGAGGGCGAGGGGGGGGATTCTGCCCCTCTGCTCCGCTCGGGGGAGACCCCACCTGGAATCCTGGGTCCAGCTCCGGGGGTCCCAACAGCAGAAGGACACAGAGCTGTTGGAGCGGGGCCGGAGGAGGCCCCGGAGATGCCGGGGGGGCTGGAGCCCCTCTGCTGGGAGGACAGGCTGGGAGAGCTGGGGGGGTTCAGCCTGGAGAAGAGAAGGCTCCGGGGAGACCTTCCAGCCCCTTCCCATATCTGAAAGGGGCTCCAGGAAGGCTGGGGAGGGACTTTTTGCAAGGGCATGGAGTAATAGGACGAGGGGTGATGGCTTCAAACTGGAAGAGGGGAGATGTGGATGAGATCTCAGGAAGAAATTTTCCACCATGAGGGAGGTGAGCCCCTGGCCGGGGTTGTCCAGAGAAGCTGTTGCTGCCCCATCCCTGGAGGATCAACACCAGGTTGGATAGGGCTTGGAGCAACCTGGAATAGTGGGAGGTGTCCCTGCCCAGGGCAGGGGGGTGGAATGAGATGATCTTTAAGGTCCTTTCCAACCCAAACCGTTCTATGATTTGTCAATGTTCTCCACCATTCCTCATAAGAAGCTCTCTTAAAGCGTAGTTCTTCTTGCATGTCGTTTTTGAGAGGAGCAATTGAGGTGCAAGGTGCCAAGCCTCTTCTCTTCCCTCCATCCTTGTATTTCAGCAGAGCCTGTTCAATGTTCTTTCACCAGGCCAGAATTAAGTGGTGGCAGGATTCAGGCTTTCTCTGAAAAGGAAACGATGGGGATCTCTGTAATTTTGGTATTGCTTTGGTGAATATGAAAGCAAACTGTCATCTGTGGGGTTTTTTTCTGCTAGAACTTCAAACAGCTTTTGTGTTGTTGAGGGTCTTACATGGACCTCACCCACATCCTTCCCTCCATACTGACTTCTTCTATAAAACTTGAGACTCAACTGTTCTGCATAAACTCCTGACAAAATCTGCTTCCAAATTACAGCAGCAGTGTCATGGAAAATTTCATTTCCGAATTGCACTAATTCGGAGAGGAACAAAAAGTGTCAGATCCCATTACGTTTCTCCAGCACGTTGTTCCGTAGTCAGGGCTCTGTCTGCAGCTGACATGGTTTAGCTCACAAAACACTGAGAGTGACAGTTACGCTATGACACTTTAATACTGCATTATAAATCACTGTCACCTGGTCCCAGTCGCACCGTGCAGTTGATATAACAGGTTTCTCGGTAGTCCTGTTCTCCTCTCTCTCCTTTTTCTATCTGGCTTTACCTTTCTCGTTCAGGTTTATACCCAGTCAGCTGAAACTAAGCATGATGCGGTGGCGGAATATTTCCCCAACGCATTTTCCCTGCGCACTAAGCCAGTATTGTCTGTTAATATAAATATTTTAGCCTGGACTTAATTTTTCTAGCAAAGAGCGAGTGGTAATTTGGCAAATCTCGTATCGTTCATGCTTTCCTTACGACGGGGTGCTCTGCATTTCAGGCTGTACCTCGCAGGGCTGCAAGGAGCATCCTGGTAGGCAGCACAGCGTCCTCGTTGGGGAGTGAAGGCGTTCATTCCTCCTCTGCAGCCAGGAGAGCGACGTCTGTCGCGCTGTGCCGGCTGCTTTTTGTTCTGCCTGGCTGGTTGTGCGGGCACACGGCATTCCAAGTGCTGCCCTATCCTCAGGATCCCCATGAAATGTCACACAGTATATGGAAGTCTGGATTTATGGTCAGAGGGGGGTACTGCCCCATGCGTGGCTGTCTGCTTGCACACCTATCCCAACAATCAAACTGGCAACCCATTAACAGGCATCCACAGGAAGAGACAGCCAATTAAGGCGATAATAAGATCCAGTGGGAAGCACTGGACTTGTGTTTCTATGTGGATTGCTTCCCTCTTTAATGCCTGTTTTTCTCTGGGGGAAAAAAAAATGAAGTCGTGCTATTTTCATAATCTCCCAGGTTTTGATAATTGTAGCATCTCTTCTGCTGGGATTGTCTCAAGGTGCGCTCTAAATATTTCAAATTAAAAAACGAGAACAATTTCTTCGTCCTTAAGAGTTTGCGATCAGAATAGTCGTGATAACAAAAGTAGTAAAATGAAGTTGTTTTCTTTTAACAGACCAAGATGGAATGATGGAGGTCTTTTTTGCATAGGAACTGTGCTGTCTTAACGGAGAATAGACTCCAGTTCTCTGGAATTAATTAATATTAATACATTATTTATGTAATATAAATCATGTAATTACCATGTGCAATTTCCGTTTCAAACTTGTTTAATTCATCATTTTATGTCCTTGTAAACTATGGTTGAATACAGCATTTCAGTTTCATCTTAATGTAGCTTTTGTTAATTAATTTTTCTCTTAACATCAAGTTTGGACTTGTTTGCTAGCTGACATATGTATAGTCATGCTTCTAGGTCTAGTCTGTGCTACCAAAATGTAACGTGAAGGGACTATGAATCCATGAATTACTGGTTGGCTGAGGGGTTCCTCCGAAGGAAGTGGGAGCACCTATGAAGTCACCGCAGGTTTAGGTAGCTTTGATCTGCGCGTTAAGCACCAACACCCTGGCTTTGTGGAATGCAGCTCCTCCTAATCTTCAGTGTAGTTGTGCAACCAGGTCCTTGTACGAAACGGGGCACCACGGCATCTCTCAAGCCCCAGGCTTGCTGTACCTCTGCGTGTCTATGGGTTCACACGCGCCACTTCATATACTGATATTTGAGTGTTACCGAAGCCTCTGATGCACAGTATGGTACCCGATAACAGCTTGGGTCACCCTTCCATCCCCACCCTTCCATCCAAGGACAGTTGATTTGAAATGCAACTGGAGCGAGCTGGTAAAGGTGGTGTATGATAATGGTTTTCACCTGGCAGAATCGCTGGAAAAGGGCTCTGTCTCAGTATCGTGGGTTCGGAGATGCCAAGGCCAGAGGTACCACTTGGGCTCCTCATTCAGCCTCACCCCCACAGGGCACAGCATTCTCTTCGTGTAAAAACTTCCCTGAAGAAGATTTTTAGCAGCCCTGAAATCTTCTTTTTCCAACTTTAATTCGGTTTGCTGTTGTTGACGCTACCGCTGCTGTGAGCCGTTTTCTGAGTTACTGGTGGTTTTCTCAGCTTCTTCCTTCCGCAGCCTCCTTTCCAAAGGCTCCTTCTCTCCCAGCCGTGCTGCAGTGAGGTGCAGAACCCAGGAATGTGCGGCACAGGGCAGCTTGGGTTTGACTTCTGTGGAAATAGAGAGCAGCTGATAACTTATTTCCTTCTAAACTCCCTTTTTCAATTAGCTATCTACTAAGAGCAATATATCGTTATACCATACATTGACAGACAGTCAAAGCTGTATTTTTAGTTCTCATTCTCTAGTTTTCCCTCAAGATGCTCATACTCCTTTTTTTCGTAATGTAAAAATATTAATTAATGAGAGACTATCATTCACACAGTGACACTGGCTGTCAGTAACTAATGAATGCAGTTTTAAAAAAAAAATAACAAAACTGTGAGCACAGAGATGGCAGTGCGATAAGGCAGATGAGAAAAGTTAATTGCTGGACTTTAAAATATCTTGGGAAGGGAGGTGTTGAAAAAGTTTACAGCCAAAAATTAATGATGTATAACAAATTAATTAGAAAGGGTAAAGCTAGAAATGAAATCCAACTTATAAAAGAAGCAAAGATGTGGACTGGAGTCTCAGGGAGAATGATAGCTGTACCTTAAAGTTAACAGGAAAGCACCAGCCTGTTTGAGGACCTTGTTGCGGGTCATTTGGAGGTGTGGAGGCTTGGAAGGGTGCTCTTCATCTTCTGCTTCACCGGAGCGTGAGAGCCTGCGGTGCCGCCCAGCACGCGGAGGTTAAAGCGTTAACTCAGCCCCGCTGAGAGGCGGTGAAGGGTTTGGCTGTCAGAGCTGATCGCGTTGGCAGGGTGAGTTGTGTTTGGGCGTCCCAGGGGATGGAAGGGCACGGGGATTGCATGTGTGTCAGAGGGGGCAGATGTGACTGCGGTTTTCTCCATTTCTGCCTGCGCTCTCCTCTCCCTGGGGTGACGGAACAGCAGGAACAAGGCAACATGTAGGTAAAAGAGAGAAAATTCAGATGTGGGGAAATAAAAAGACGATGTTATGCAGGCTGCTGTGGAGATCAAGCATTGAGGTGCTCTTGGGTGTAGAAAATAACTTCATTGTTGTTAAATCTACTCATCTATGTTTGCTATAAATAGAGTTCCTCTTTTCAGTTGTCTGCAGCCAAAACCCTCTAAATGGTGTGTTACGCCTCTCTTGATGAGGGCACCCGGGGACAGCATCACTTGAGATGTTTCCTCCTTCCTATATTGGCCTTTGGACTTTGCTCAAGTGCAACAGCAATTGAATATATGAGAAGTTCCCTATCACAGGATTATCTCTGTCCCTGGAAAAAGAGATCTGAGGAGTGTAATGTCTTTTTCATCTCTGAGCATGATAATGTTCTCTATCAGTCTTTCCTTCAACCCTTTTGGTACCAAAGAGAAAAAAAAAAAATGCCCCTTGATTTCCTCAGTGAGTTTTGGATCCGGCCTGTATTTTTTTTGTAATATTTTAGATGTGAGGAGAGAAAAATGAATGGAGGAGTAAGAGAGAACTGTGAGACACTGTTGTGTCATAGTCCCCAAGGTATTTCTTATCTAGGTGTTTGGATTGCACGCTCTATTAAGAGGTCATTTATTATATAGGTTATAAAAGATTAGGCGGTGATCATTAGATGTTTTCAATAAATTACAAGTCATTTGTTTGAGGTAGGTGGTGTATTCAACAGGTCAATAATCAAAGCAGTGCTGTTTCTGTATTAATGTTTTCCCTATACATACAGCCATTTAATCAGTTCACCATAGAGATCCTTTCTTAACACACACTCAAAAACTAAATGTCCCTTAAAAGCTTTTGATAAACACCTTCTAATGGTGTGTAGATTTTTTTTTTTACAGATACCTTCTGCTCTCATGTGATGAGTATTTTAATTTATTGTAGTAATTTTTTAAGCAGGTGCTTTTAACATCGCCTGGACCTGATTTTTCTATTCCATTACACATCAGTTCATCCTTTCATCTCCTTGTTCTGCATCCCCTATGGAAAAACTTTTGGTAGTTTACTTTAGATTTGACATTCTAAATTTTATATATTACATTGTCTAGCAGGCTGCTTCTCTCCTTCCATGTGACCTTTTGAAATGGTTTCAGAACTGAGCCTACGGTTCTCAGAATATCTGTGGACGCGACTCCATCTGAACACAGATCTTTTTGCTTAGACAATAACAGTATTCTCTATTCAAAAAATAAGTAGTAGGGGGCATCAACCATCCATTTATGGCCTACTTCTTACTGCATTGCAATGTAAATACATTGAGGAAGGTATGAAATTGCTTGTGCTGCGGTATAATAAGCTGCATACACACGTAGATTCTCTTTCCGATATCACTTTCCAAACCCCAAGCCATCCCAGAGTGCTTTGCCAAGTCAAATTACTTATTTATGGACTTCTGCAAAATAAGTCTGATGTACAGTACTGCCAGTGTAGCTTTCATCACTGTAATTGTCTTAGTGTGTCTGCTAAGTAGTTACAAATATGATACCTCATTCATTTCTTTCAGCTTGTTCGGCATTTCATAGCAGTGAGCGCACCAGGATTTAATTTACTCGAATTGCTATGGTACAGTCTTTCCCTGGGTGTTGGAGCCAAGGCGCTCGGGTTCCAACTGCAGTGCCTGGTGTGCTCCGGACTGTGCTCCGCAAGGAGTGGGAGCACCCACAGAGCTTACGCGGTGAGGTACGTCGGCACTGACAAGGCTGACAGGACAGAGCCCCAGCAAAGCTGGCCTAGAAGCTTTGGCGGAGAAGAATACAATCTTTTTTCCCCCTGTCATGTGATATTTAGAATCACAGAATCACTTGGGTTGGAAGAGACCTTCAAGATCATCGAGTCCAACCATAAACCTACACTGCCAAACCCACCCCTAACCCATGTCCCTCAGCACCACGTCTGCCCGGCTTTTAAATACCTCCAGGGACGGCGATGCCACCACCTCCCTGGGCAGCCTGTGCCAATGCTTGCGAACCCTTTCCATAAAGAAGTTTTTCCTAATATCCCACCTAAACCTCCCCTGGCACAACTTGAGGCCGTTTCCTCTTGTCCCATCGCTTGTTCCTTGGGAGGAGAGATTGGGAAGCTTGGGCTTCCTTGGGAAGCCAGAACCCACCTGCCTATAACCTCCTTTCAGGGAGTTGCAGAGAGTGAGAAGGTCTCCCCTCAACCTTCTCTTCTCCAGCCTCAACAATCCCAACTCCCTCAGCCGCTCCTCAGGAGACTTGTTCTCCAGACCCCTCCCCAGCTCCGTTGCCCTTCTCCGGACACGCTCCAGCACCTCAATGTCTCTCCGATACTGCGGTGCCCAAAACTGAACACAGTACTCAGTACTCTGATTTGCTTTATCTCCGCTTGTGCATTTGCTCTGACTTCTGTGAGGTTTAAAATAACAGTCTTTGATCTTGGCTGTGATCCCTGGGTAGCTGGAGAATGGCAGAGAGCTCCTGTCATGTGTCAGTATAGTTTAGCTTCAGCCTCACTTTTTTTGATGCCCTGGCTTACCAGTAAAAGCTTACTGGTCTGAGGCAGCCATCTCACCTGGAGGAATGAAGTTCTCCAAGTCTCTCTGGACCGTTCCAGCATGCCAATGGACTGGACTCTTCCAGTTTACACACTGGGTTTGTGCATGTAGACAAATATGAAGGGTTTGTACGCTGAGAACATGGGCTTTGAATAGTCCCCAGAGAAGTGCTGCAGATCCCTGCTTCCCTGGCCCACCGCTGAGGCTGAAGGCTCTGACTGGTGTACGCTGGTTCCTCACTGGACATGGAGGTAGCTCCTCCATGCCAGCTGAGCAGCTGGCCTTAGGGCTTTGCTTTGGGAGCTGGCTGTAAGCTGGGAGACAAAAACCCAACACGGGCAAGGTCTAAACGCAATTACTGTCTTGGCACGCCACCAGGGTTGATCAGTGAAGGTGAAAATCAAGTTCAGTGTGTCAATCCAGACTGCCTTAAAGGAGCTGGTTTTCTCCTAAACGATGTTACAGATATTTTATTAAAACTAGCAAAATTTGTGCCCCAGTGTTTTCCATCTTCAAAGCTGATGTTGCTGCAGTTTCATTATTCAACCCATCAGGCAGCAGCGGTTTCACAAATGACTACGATGGCATGCCGAGGGGTGGTAGCATTACTGAATAAACGGGATTTTCATCCAGCCATGACCATTTGGATTATAACATTTAGAATCCATCGCTTCAGTAACTTCTCTTAAGCAAAGATCATAGCACAACTTGAGCTTTTAAAACCACAGGAGGGACAGAGGAAACATTTTAAAGGGCTTCGAGTTGCATGTACAGATTAAGGGAAATCCAAGTGGGAGAGGTTAATAGAGTAATGCCTTTGTTAGCGATGTCTGTGAGAACAGGAAAACAATCCTTCGTGTTTCTTAGATCCAGCATTTATCCCAATGCTTCTGATACAAGATTTCTTCTCAGTGCTATTAACAACAGAGCCTAAAAGGGTTCAGAATTCGGCAAAGTGCAGATGCTTGATTTCGAAACAAAACTTATGGTTTGAGCTTAGGTTGTTCAAAAGATGGGTATTTTTGTGATGGGCACTGTTGTGTTGGAGTAAACCGGAAACTCTTGCGATGAAATACTGTGACATCCCCAATCCTGCCGTTAGCGACTGATGATTCCTCTGGTGGCTGTCGGAATGGTTGAAGGAACCTTACAAGGTTCTCCACACAAATACTCTTTGCGTTCCTTCGTTTTGCTGCGCGCAGGAGCGCCTTTTTTTTAGCTTGCTGATGTAGCCAGGAGGATAAATAAGTCTGTCTCTTCTTGTGTCTCTTCTTTGTCTCAATTATATTTGATTTGAGTTTGAATGGAGAGTATAGTTACAGTACTTGCTGGTTCTCTGGCAGAAACCTGGATAATTTGGGGCAATTTACTGAACCTTTTTGTGCATCGGTTACTTATTTTTAAGCAAGGATAATGAGACTTCTGTTCTACCTGTCTGATGTCTCCTAATACATGTTCCTGGCTTGCCTGGGGCCCCTATTTATATAACATTTAGACTGTAGTATAAACAGTTGCGTTCATATTGTATTTATGTTTACCCATCAAGGTTTTGGAGATTTTTTTTTTATTCATAACCCTTTTACTTCTGTTTGTTCAGATAAAACCATGGCGCGCAGGTGAGAGTTTTGTTCTACTATTTTTCTTTATTGGACTAAAGAGGCAAGATAGGCAGAAGCACCAAAAGTGTTGCTACAGCTGCCTCTCACCTTGAAATCTCAGGTGAAACCCATAAATTTTAAATATTGGATTTAAGGTTTTGAAGATTCTTGATAGAAATACTACCAATGGAGAGGCACCCTTGGGATTTACACCCTACTTTGATTTAATTATTCTTAGAGGAGCGTTATGTCCTGTCAAGGTATTTGTCCTTTCCTGTCAAGGCTGCAAACACCAATTTCACTTTTCCAAAGAGGACCCATAATAGTCTGAAAATAAGTAAGTGCAAAAAATTGTGGATATAGTTATTACAATTTTTGGTGCCATGAAATGATAATCCTTTTAAGTATGCTCCAAACAGTATATTCATCCATAATTGCACATACTCAGACTTTCCCATGTGGTATTTTATTTGCCTTTTGTGTCAGTATCAGTATCAGCAGGAAAAAAGAAATACTGTTCATGAAATAAACCGAGCTCTTTGCATGAAAATGGTACAGAAATGACACGGGTCTACAGAGGGCACTTGTTTTCTTGCTGTTCTGAGGAAACATCATTTGCTGCCTTGAAGCACATTGTGGTTTTGCACGTGCTTTTCAGTCATAGAATCACAGAATGTTTTGGGTTGGAAAGGACCTTACAGACCATATCGTATCACCCCCCCTGCCCTGGGCAGGGACACCTCCCACTAGTCCAGGTTGCTCCAAGCCCCGTCCAACCTGGCCTTGAACCCTTCCAGGGATGGGGCAGCCACAGCTTCTCTGGGCAACCCGGGCCAGGGGCTTACCGCCCTCATGGTGGAAAATTTCTTCCTGAGATCTCATCTACATCTCCCCTTTTCCAGTTTGAAGCCATTGCCCCTTGTCCTATGGCTCCACTCCCTGATCCAGAGTCCCTCCCCACCTGTCTTGTAGGCCCCTTTCAGACACTGGCAGGGCTGGAAGGTCTCCCCAGAGCCTTCTCCAGGCTGAACCCCCCCAGCTCTCCCAGCCTGTCCTCCCAGCAGAGGGGCTCCAGCCCTCCCAGCATCTCCAGGGCCTCCTCCGGCCCCGCTCCAACAGCTCCGTGTCCTCCTGCTGTTGGGACCCCCAGAGCTGGAGGTAGCACTGTGGGGGGGTTTCTCTACAAGATCTTTATGCCAAGAGACCCTTTGAGTTATCAGAGCAGCTGAGAGTTGTAGGTGGCCACTGGGGCCGCTGTTTCAGTGGAGGTTATATAAATGTTTATTGGTAAAGCCACCCTCTGCCCCGTCGTGCTGCCAGTCAACCTCCCAGTCAAGGGTTACATTAAATGAAGTGTAAAAGCTGAGCCCCTGACCGCTCTGGAGCCTTTGTACATCACTCAAATGCTTTTGTGAACCCATATAGTTAATTCTGATGTTCTGGCAATTCCAGCTTGGTACCAAGTTGGATTTACGAAGAGGAGGCGAAGGCAGGTAGCACCCTCCATCGCTATACCAGCACTCCCCTGTGCAGCAGGCGTATTTCTGCAAAAGTTTGAAATTAGAGCTGTCTGTCTCCTTCAAGTACCTATCTCACCTTCCCAGCTCTTCCTGAACTTTTGGTTGGCTGTGTTGTCACTTTAATTTCATAGCATCTAAGGCCAGAAGGGACCATTAGATCACCTACTCTGAACTTCTGTACATCACAGACCATTAAGTTTCACCCAGTTACCCCGGGGTATTCTTCACTTGCGGTCTTTAAACTTTAATGTAGTGTTCCTATGCCATGTTTCATCACAGAGGTAGCTCTGTTTCAGCAAAATGTATTCTGCGTGGAACGAATAATGCTTGTAAAGAGAATTAGGAGCCTTCAGAATGAAAAGAACTTGTATGTATTTGGTCTGAGATTTTCAAAGACGCTTGGGGAATTGGGAGGCTCAGTTGCCATTAATTTTTATGAGAATTTAGCATCTAAATGCCCCGGGTAGCTTTGAAAAATCTTCTCTTTTAGTGGGAGTCATAAAAGTAACCATTTAGAATTAGTTGAATTGTGTATGTAGTTCGTTAGTGTTAGATACTTCAGAATAAGATGATAAAAAATCCTGTTCTAGACAATTATATAATGACCTGCTCTGGAGGTGACATTTTCTTCCCCACTCGAAGCACTTTGTTGTTGGCTTGAAGCTTGGACGTTTCTACTCCGTTTTAACTCCTTAGCCCACTTAATGTAACTCACAAAGTTCTTACAAACCATAAAAATGTCTAATGGTATTTTAGGTTCTACTACTTTATCAATATTGGTATTTATGAAGTAGGACAAAACTCCTAATTGTTTCACTGTGCGCTGACATGTGAACTACCGTTCTCATTAGCACCAGCTTTCAGGGATAGCGGAACACGGGTAACGGAGGAAGGAATTTTCACCAAGGTGGTAGTGCTGGATGTTTGTTACTGCGAGTAATGACTGTGTTCTTTGGAAGGATTGTCAGACATCAGAGTGTCAAGACACTTCACTGGTGTTAGATGTGGTCCTAGTATTCAGGATTGTCTATATTCAGAGTCAGAAAGATTTACAAAAACTCAACTTTGCTTTCTGCGACAATAACTTGTAAGACACGATGCCGTTTTGGAAACGTACTAGAATATGTTATGTATTGGAATAGGATACTCATGTGTCCCAGTAGCTTTTCTGTAGATCATTCTCCACTTGCGGGGTGCCTAATGCATTATATTGCCTACCTACATGGGAAAAATACCTTGGATAGGAGAATTCCCTATTACATTGCAGAAAGGCACTTCATAAGTTGTCTCACATGGATTCGCTATCCTGCTCTTCTCCACTGGGAGTGTGTGTTACGGTCTCATATTCTTTGGCAGGGAGATTTTCCCCACTTACTCGTTTCCAGTTCCTCTCAGTCACTGCACGTTGCTCTTAATCATGCCCACCATAAATAATTTTTCTCCAACCTCTATTTTGTCCCCTTTGGGTATTTGTAAGCAGTTGTGTTCTGTCTCCATCATCACTTAACCAAGGATGGGCTAATGTAAGACAACAGCGAGTAAGAAATGTTGTAGTATGTATCACGTACACCTGCCTTCCTAATTATTACATGCCAGGTTTAATTGTATGACTGCAAATACCGGATCAGACTACTTCCTGTGACATGTTGTGACTAAAACAGCCCACATTCATTCTGCAGGTACATGTTGCCCAAAATTGAAATATTTGTCTTGTTTGACACAAATTATAACTATCCTAAAGAACCTGAAGGTTCTTCCTCCTCCCCTCCCCCTTTTTTGTCTTCCTAATTATCACTGTGGCTCCCAACGAAAACGGTTGGTATCGCTGCTCATTATCCCAATAATTTCTTTAGCAATTATCAGAAATTTAGGCAGCCAATTTGGAAAAAAATATTGTAGTGCAAAGCAGAGCTCTTGCCTCTAGAGAATTCTGAGATGCAGATCAGGTTCTCTGTTGGAGCAAATGCAAGAAACTACATTGAAGGTGGTGTAGCTGCATTCCCTTGAAGTAGAGACAAATTTAGCTCTCCTATTTAAAACCGAGACTCCGTATTTTATTGATTGGTATTGAAACTATAAATTGAGCCTGACTTTAGCAGGTATAAGTTTATACAGCAGCAAGTGCTTCCATGGAGAGACAAGATTTATACTGGCTGAGTATCTTGATTGAAATCCTGTGACCTTTCATTATTTTGGGGTGAAGTAATTTAAGAGCAGCGCTGACAACCCTGGACATTCAAACACCAGCCTGCAACCCGTCAAAAGACCACAACACACTGATTTCTTCTGAGTCCTTAATTTCTTTGGAGCTTTTGAGGGTTTGCTTCATGGTCGTGTTTTAGGTGAAAGGTCTTGAAACCTTTTTTTTTTTTCCAGTGAAAATTGTGGCAATCTCGTAATTTCATGGTATCAGACACTGAAGCATGAAGAACATAAACTGATATTATGAGACATGATAAAACCTTAAGAGTCTTAAGAGCACTGTAGGCAGATGAAGACTTGGCAGAGGTTGCAATGTCATTGCTTGCAGGAATGACTGATTTCAGATGGTTTTAATCAGTTTTCAATCAATATTTTCACATCCCAAGGGTGCTGCTGGTTAGAGGGTGGACAGCTAACAAAGGACCTGGGCACCCAAGGGCCAAAGAAGTTCTTTATGTGTGGGTAAAGATTGAATAAAAAGGTTGGTTTTGGTTGCATTGGGGTGAGTGGAACTTTGTTGTGACCGAGTGCCTTGGCTCGCTGCTTCGCTGTCAGCACGAGTTTTTCAGGATAAGGGCTGCCAGTTTCACAGCTGTAGAGAAGTGCTAATGATGGGCCAGTAGTTGTTATAATTACAACCCTGGAAGGAAAGAGGGAAGGCAGACCCTGGAAAACAAGGGCGAAGGGTGTCTGCGGAGTTAAGTTCACGCTCTGAGATGTTGGCTGAGTTCCCAGCTCCGTCACAGTTTTTCTGTGTGACCTTGGACAAGTCGCGTAATCTTTCTTTACCTGAGTGCTGTGTGGGGGAGTAATGATGTCTCCCTGGGCAAAAAGACAGCTTTCCTGCTGCTGCATTTTGATGCTGAAGTGTCTGGGATCACAGGTGTTTCTCCGAATTCAGGACATTACTATATAGATTGTTCTATCCTACGTGTGGATGGAGCACTCAGTAGGCACACAGCTATATAAATACAGATATAATCACACAAAAGCCTGCTGTATTCCTTTATTCACACTGCAATCCTGACAGATGTGTTCTCAGCAAGATTCCACCATATTCCACAGTTGAGCGGAGACCGTATGCTACTGAAACAAAAGAAGAAGATTAATTAGGCTGTCATTGTGTGAAATTGGGTTTGTGGATGGCAGGCACGCTCAGAAGCCTGCATGGAGGTTGTCCATTTTTTTAATGAGAGAAACAGAGAGAGAGGGAGAAGAAGAGAGAAACCTGGCATAACCGGCAGTCTGCGTGGGGCAGGGTCTTCACCCGCGTGGCCATTTGCTCGGCAGCGGTGACACGGGGACGGGTTTGGTCTGCTGCTCTACTATCCACGGAGGGCACGCTGCAGAGAGCGGGTAGATGGAGCACGCTGGAGTTGAACACAGACACGTCATCTCTATATGCTTCTGCAAATGAATTTGCTCATTTCTAGAAGCTGCTGGTCCATTAAAACCTAAAATTTCTTGCATGTCAAGTCAGGCCAGTGTCATACTCTCTGGGATCCCCACGTATAGGGAATCATAGAATCATCGGATGTTTTGGGTTGGGAGGGACCTTAAAGCTCATCTCATTCTACCCCCCTGCCCTGGGCAGGGACACCTTCCACTAGACCAGGTTGCTCCAAGCCCCGTCCAACCTGGCCTTGAACCTCCAGGGATGGGGCAGCCACAGCTTCTCTGGGCAACCCCGGCCAGGGGCTCACCTCCCTCATGGGGAAAAATTTCTTCCTGAGATCTCATCTAGATCTCCCCTCTTCCAGTTTGAAGCCATACCCCTTGTCCTATCCCTACATGCCCTGGAGCCCCTTTCAGATACTGGCAGGGGCTGGAAGGTCTCCCCGCAGCCTTCTCTCCAGGCTGAACCCCCCCAGCTCTCCCAGCCTGTCCCCCCAGCCAAGGGAAGGCTTGACTGATCTCACCGTAAGCTTGAAGCTGGTTTCCAGCAAAAGCCGGCGCAGCAGATGACGGCGTACACCTCGGGAAGGGCAGATGGTGTCTGCAGGACCTCTGAGCACTCGGGGCAAGGGCTGTGGTGCCAGAATGGGCTCAGGGCTCCAGCTGTGGCTCCTGGGTGCTCCCTGCTTGGAGCTGGCGTGGGTTCTCCCAGTGTCTCACGGGCTCTTGCTCCCTCCTGGAGCATCTCCCACGGATGGTTCCAGGCCTGACTTAGATTGAACAGCAGCTCTTTTCACAGCCTGAACGTGGGCTTATTTATCTGAGGGCTGAATTGTGCTTGCAGGCAAGTGAATTTTTTGGTATCAATTCATTAAAATCAGACAGCGTCTAGGTGGCAGTCTGGAATGCGGTTCCTCTGTTTAAACAACAACAGCCACCTGCAGTAAGGGGAAATACCTGCCTGTGTGCAATCTGAGACCTGTTGTAGCCTTCTAAAGCTCCTGGAGATGAACATTGTGTTCAAATTCTTTCTAATTTAGTTCTGCTCCATTATACGCGTCTCAGAAATGAGCACCTGTTTTATTCTTTCTTTCCTTTAAAGAGAAAGGAGGGAACTGCTTTTGGGCATATTCCAACCCAGGTAATAATATTCCAACTCCTTCTCCTCCGCTTGCAGTTTCAACTGGAAAAGAAAATGTTATTGTGTGCCTTCGGTTGCTAGAGGCAAAGTTAAAAAAGCGTTAAAGTGTTTTCTGTCGGAGAGTGCTTATTTGCGGTGGGAGAAATCCACGCTTGGGGGCTATCTCCTCTTCTCTGCCAAAATAAAGCCAGCTTCCAGACGGAGTGAGAGCAGAACCAAAGGAAGAGGGATCCTAGTCCTTTCTCCGCAGGTGCGTGGAAGGCCAGCAGAGCGGGAGAAGCGCCTGGGACTGGAGTTGGCAGAGCTTGCAAACATGGTAGGTCTTTGCTGTCGGTTCTGCCGCGGTGGCATTCAGCCCTCCCGGTGCCGCCCACCATCGGCCCCTGGTCGGATGCGATGCACAGACTTCAGGGAATTGCACCGGTGCCTGGTTAAAGTACTTCACAGAATTTAGCATTTCTCTCTGTCCCTGCAGAATGTGCTGGTTGTTGATCCCACTGCGCTAGAAGGAGGGAAACGTAAAATAAATCCTTCTGTCTTCTTGCTGTACTACAACAGATGTGAGTGACAGGATTTTGAGTGCTTTTCCGTGCTTCCTCCGATGTTCATTCCAGGATCCATGACTTGCTGCTGCAGCTGGACCCCTGCCCTGGGATTGTCCCGAGGACAGCCTGTCCCTTGGGGCCAAGCGGCGGAAGGCTGCACTGAAATCCCGGAGGGTTTGCAGGGATTTGAGGTCCTGGAAGGCAGGCCCAAGTGCTGAGGAATGTTGTATGAGTTGCCAGGATCCCACGGCTTTTGTAGGAACCAAAGAAAATTTGGGATATTTAGGATGTATAAATATATATATATATATATAGTGCTTAGCCTGGTACCGGGCAGCTGTTTGTGTGTCATTACGAGGTGTGATGAGGCGGGGTTGGGTTCCTGGGAGCAAGTTGGAGCTCCTTGTGCTTGGACAAAGAAAATGTAGACCAACGCTACAGTTAACTGAAGCAGCACTCTGCTACAACTGCAAGAAATAATTCTTGGTTTACTGATAATTAGCATTTGCAGAGTGATTAGCATGATACTTGGAAATTTATGTGACCTTTTTCAAAAGCATGACAAGGCAAATGAACAGGGGGTGTCAAAGACCTGAAATCTTGTGCTTGATGGTTGAACAGTAGTTTGCTTGAGCCAAAACATAGTTTTCCCAAAGGTATCCAAATTTGCTGTCCCATCCTGCGAGCTGGGATTTCTTACCTGTCCTCTAACCTCTTAAACTGGCAGATACTCCTTTCGTCTGTAGGGTTTATAGCTCAGAGAGCATCTTTGCTTGGCACGTGGAAGCAATATACTCTTTATTATCCCTATGAAGAGATTCTCATGAATACTTCAGGAGACATTCATAAATAGAGCCTTAATTATTTAAAACCGTTTTTCCCCTTGCTTACTTAAGGATGTTGCCTTTCATCCACCCAAGCTGAATTTATTGCAATGAATAATAATTTTAGTTTCAATTAAGTTTTGTATGTACACATTTCTGAATCTTGTATCCATCTGTTTGCCATCTGCTGATTGGTTTGCTATTTCTATAAAGCTTTTTTTTTTTTTGCTTGTATATGGTCACGTACTCATTACCAGTTTCAACATGCAGCTCATCTTGGAGGCAACATATAACTGTATTAGTTTCTATGTATAATTAGATACAAGACAGCTAAAATCATCAGATTGTTTTAATTCAGCCACTTCTCTGAGCGTGCGCTTTTTCTGAAGATGCCTGTATCTCTTTTGAAAAGGGACTGATTTCAGTGGACTAGAGGCAATCCACTATAATTCACTCTTGGTCAGCTGTAATTATGATTGTGCCGAGCTCGTTCGTAGGACTCCGTCACAGTTCATTCTGTGAGTCACTGTACAAACACAGTCAACTATTTTGGATAATGAACAGGTTGTAGCTTACTCTAGCTGTGAGCTCTGCTGCCTCAGACCTCACCTGGACGCAGTCAATCTGGGCAAAAATTCTTCCAATTCACTACTTGATACCAATTTTTTGTGCGCAGAAAGGATCTGGCTGCCTTTGGTAGGTCTGAGGAGGGACAATGTGGGTCCAGTCTTCTGTACACGTGTGTTATTTCCATTTAGTGGTCCGATGTGTTGGTCTCCACGTAGCTGCAAGTGAAAAGGCATTTATCCGGTACGGGTATAAGCTCATCCCTTTTCCCTGGTGGAGGCTTTGCAGGGAGGCCAAGGGACTTCAACCTCTCAATGCAGGTTTGCGAAGGTGAGGTTGGGTGGGAGCTGAAGAGAGGGAGAAGTGCTTTCCAGAAGCACCCAAACAAAACAAAACAGAGAACTACAAGTACACTTAGTATCACATGAAGTCAGATTATATCTTCTCCATAGTAACCAGCCTCAGCTCAGTGTTTCTCTTTCCATTGTTCCCTGCTCCCGAATGCTTCCCGTAGTCGAGAACACGGTTGGATAGCTGACCCCACAGTCGCAGCGAGACTTGCCGTAACACCTCGGGCTGTTACCGAGCTCAGGGCTCCCGTCCCCTGTTCCATTGAACAAACAGTGGGGGGGGAAAAAAAACACAAACTAATAAAGATAAAATATACACCAAAATCAGCAGCTGTTCTGGAGCCAGGAAGAACTAATTAACTTGCAGCAGGTGCTGCTACAGGTTTCCATCCGATCGCGGGCCGGCAATCTGCTGCAAACTGCCTGGCACAGAGTCGGGGAAGGCCAGGAGGGACAAAGCCTTCCCTTGAAGCAACGAGAGCCTGTAGTGGTGGATGTATGATTTTTAATTTTTTTTTTTTTGGTAGCTGTTACTGTGACTGAGCATTTTGGATGGCTGCGGATAACTTTCTTCACGTCCTACACCCACAGTGTCATTCAGCCAGAGGCGACTGTCACACTGATGGTTAGAGGACAGGACTTGGAGGAAACTGCTCCTGGCTTGCTGCTGTTCCCAATGGGGCACGTAACTGCTCAGTCCTCACTGCTGGACCTAGAGACCCCAATTAGCATCAGGGCTCATTGTGCCAGGTACCATAGAAATACCAAAAGAAAAATAGTTAACCCGAGGTGTAATGCAGACAGTTGTTTGAATGTCCTACATTTTTCCCTGGACTATTCTTACCCGCCTGTTTTAGAAAAGTCAGAGCTTTTGTGGGGAAAAAAAGCCCTTGCGCTTTTAGAAATTCTATTCTAATGTAAGTTTTCCAAGTGTTCGGGATTATAAAGGTTCCTTTTCAGCTGTGGTATGGACAGTTAGCAGCCTCTCTTGTAAGAAACAACCAACCAACAAACCTCTGAACTCCCAAACCCTAAAAATCTCAGCTGCTCTCATGAACCTTGGCACTCAAGATTTAAACTGAAATTTGAGTGCTTAAGGCAGGTCTGACAAACAGATTCAACCTTTTAAGCTGCAGAGACACTTTTTGAAACAATCCCCATTCTGACTCCTAGTAAATAAGTTGTTTTAAAGATGAAATCATACAATCACTAGGGCTTTCTCTGGCTGCCTCTGCTTTTTTTTTTTTTCTTCCCAGCCATAAAGCCAAATTATAGCAGGGTATATCCCATGTAATTCCCTTTCTGGCCCTATCTTATCTCTGCCTCTTAGCTGATGTGATTGAAAAACTCTGCCATTCTGTGACATAAATCCAAATAGTGAGTGCTAAAGGCCGTCACTGCTCTTATCATAGAATCATAGAATGGTTAGAGCTGGAAGGGACC
>VZTS01025863.1:0-31334 GCA_013400795.1 Pluvianellus socialis
CTTCTTATGTTGGGGACTCCAGAGCTGGATGCAGTACTTGTATTTGTAGTATTTGTAGTAGAGGTTAGAAGATCTCCTGGAGCTGGGCTGGTGGAGCAGGGATGGATGGTCTGGGTTAGCTCTAGCTGCAGAGGAAAAGCTGCTGGGAGTTGAAGTCTTTCCATACACAGGGAAAAGCAAAGGAAAGAAATCTGCAGGGAGCGATGCCTCTGGAGCAGCATCTGTGGGAGACTGGGGCAGGCTCTGCGTCTCCGGCCGCTTGCAAGCCCAGCCACCGCAGTGCCGAGGCGCACTCCCGAAATGCAGGGCAGCGGGTCTCCGGTGCCGGCGGAGGCCTGCTGGGGGTAGCAGGGCTCTTGCTCAGGGCTGGTCGGCTGTATAGCCATCATTTCAATAAAGAAATGATTAAAAGGGGGCGGGGGGAGAAAAACCCAAAACATCTGTTTTACTTCAAATCAGGGAAGATTCCTTTGCTTGCAAGGAATGTGTAAATCACGCCGGGCTGGGAGATGTACATAACCCTGCCTGAAAGCTCCTCTGCACTTCAAACGAATTCTAACGTGCTTACTGGGATTTTGTTTTTATTATTTGTTTCAGGCTCCCCCCCACTCCCCACCCCTTCCTCACTCCTTGTCCTACCCTCCGCGCTCCCTGTCTGCCTGCCGGAGCTGTGAGAACCTCCCGCCCGCTGCCAGCCCCTCTACTCCG
Source organism: Pluvianellus socialis (assembly GCA_013400795.1). NCBI lineage: Eukaryota > Metazoa > Chordata > Aves > Charadriiformes > Charadriidae > Pluvianellus > Pluvianellus socialis. Next base: position 709 of record VZTS01025863.1, read on the forward strand.
TCACCCCCCTCGATTCGGGATGCCTCGGGGAGCGACCGGCGGGCAGCGGCAACCGCGGACCTGGCTGGCGTCCTTCTGCCGGGGCTGGCTGGCACGCAGCATCCCTGCCTTGCCACCCTCCTCCCCCCACGCGGTTCCCCCGTGCCAACGTTGCGGGGCCGTTGCAGGGACCCCGTGGGCTGCCCTTGCCGCTCCCGGAGCCTGGCGCAGGGTGCCATGACTCTCGCTCGGAGGCTGGGACGTTTGGATCTTGCCTGGGATGCTGCGAGCGCAGGGAGCAGGGGTGTCCCCCTCCTCCGAGATCTCCCCTGTGTGCCGCTATTGTTGTCGCGCTTTGTTTCGCTTTGTTTCATGCGGAGGGTGAAGCTAGGGCTGGCCAGCGGTGCTGGGGACAAGGTCGATGGAGATGGATAGATCGACAGCCTCTGCTCGTAGGGCTGCACGACCAACCCCCTGTGCCAACTGACTCAGGTGACTCGCCCCGCACCAGAGGGACCCCCCTTGGGGCCAAGGACTGGCTCCGCTCCCTGCGGCCGGTGCAGCCCTTCGCCTTTCTTCCGAGGCTGTCGAGCAGGAGGCCCTATTGTGGTGGCTTTTATAAGAACAGTCAGCCATCGACTGGCTTGAGGTGGACCACCCACTACTCCTCAGATGACACTGTCTTTTGAAGTTGCTACCAGCCTGGGCTGGATTTCAACCAGCAGCCCAGATGGAAGCCAAGACCCCAGGAAGATGAGAACAAGCCCTACCAAGGGGATCTCCTGGGGTAGCAAACTGTAGAGTGTCTGGTTCTTGTTTAGAGTGACTGTGAGGTTGGGAGGGGCAAATGTTTCCCAATTTGCCAAGGGTCACAACCTTCCTCTCCCCCCATCTCCCCAGGGCCAGCGATGGCCAAGCTTGGCAGATCATTGGTAGGTTGAACGGCTGGTATGGTTAGCTGTGAACATTTCCATTGTGGAGCTCACTGCGGGGGTCCAGGGCCTTGCTCGTCTCTCCTTTCTCCCTCACACAACTGGAGGAAGAGTTTGATTTATTCCTTCTCTCCTTCTGAGCAGCCTTCTCATCTCCTGCAGCCGCAGCTTCCCCGAGCCCTGCTGTCTCGTCATGGAGGAGGACAGCAGCCATCCCAGGAGCAGCCCAAGGAAGGTACTAAAGTGGCGTGTGCCCACCTGACACATAGGACTAATGCTTTCAGATGAGTCTGAAAGCCACCCACCCATAGATCTGTGCGAAGAAGACAAGCAAAACCTCAGAGTAATGACTTACCCCTAAGCACGTAACCTTCATGGAGCCGGGGCTGGAGGCTTTGGGGTGCCTGTGGCTGAGGAAACAGGGACAGCGTCATCCCAGTGCTAAGAGGAGAGCAGAAGGTATTGCAGTGGGAGGGAAAGAGAACGCAGGTGCTGCCTGGGGGTACCCCAGCCCTGAGAGCTGTGTGAGTATTGGGGGGGATGGTGGAGGGATGGATGGGTGTTGTGGTGCCCCTGTGAAAGCTGCAGCAGGACCTGAGGGACATGCAGGACACAGAGCCTGGGGAAAGCCCTCCTTGGCCATGCTGCTCCCAGGACAGCTTGATCCATCGCCAGCTCTCGCTGATGGTCTGCAGCTGGAGTGGGAGCAGCCCCTGGGATTTGCAGCCTCGGGTACCAATCTGAGCTGTGGTGCGGGGGCAATTGTTCCAGTAGCGCGAGGAGTTGGAGGCAACTTGATTGACCTTTGTCCAAGGGCTTTGTTTGGGATCTTCTGGTGAGACCCAACAGAAGAGGGATTCTGGCACATGACAGACTCATTCGAGCTGCTTTTGCTTCCCTGGAGACAAAACACCAGCCCGTAGTGGCTCAGTGCCGCCTCCTTCTGGTTCTTCCTTCCACCAAAGGATGTTAGGATTCACATCCTGGGTGACCTGGGATCTTCTCTGGCTTTGCCAGGCACAAGGGTAGACCACCTTGCCCCAAGCCCTGAGACAGGCAGTGGAGATTGGGAAGAGCCAGGCCAGCTCTTGCTGCACTGCCTCTATTCACATCTGTGAATCTTCATCATCACAGCCAGCAGGATGAAAGCAAGGACACAGCTGCCAAGAAATACGGACCCTGAACACCCTCTATCCCTCCTCCCCAAAGCTGATAGTTCCACGGTGATCCTGCTTTTTCTGCCATCATCCTGTTCCTAGAATTCAGGGACCATCCCTGTGGGAGACCCTAAGGGTCTACTGGATATCTTCAAGCCAAGAAAAGACCAAGACATCTTTCTCCTTGGAGCATGCCTAGGAGCTAGAGCCCCAGGGTTGCAACGTAGGCTGTTTTAATCTTATCAGATGTCAGGGTGGCATTTTTGGGTGTGCTGTCCTGCTGCCACACCAAGGACCTGTTCTATCAACCACATCTCTCTGTCAGGTTTGTGCAGCGCAACGGCCTCTCTCTCCAGAGGAGCTTGCTCTGCTGTTCCTTCATCAGTGGTGTTAAGCTGCTCCTGAAAGGATGTACTGGGAAAATAGAAACCTTAGTAAGGGTGAGGGTAATTATCTTCTCCTTCTAGTGGCTGCAAGGCACCAGGGTGACAGAGGAGGAAATTTGTAAGACAGAGGAAAGGGCAAGAGGGGACAGGAGGCACTGCTGGTGCCCTCAGCCCCAGGATGGTGAAGGCACCCTGGAGACCCAGGAGGGCTGCACTGACCACGCTGCACCTTCTGGGTGAAACTGCAGCCCTGCTGAAACTGGCTGGCGTTTTTCCCTCATTTCCACTGAAACACGTTTTTGCCTAAGGCAATCTTGGCACTGCCTCCTGCAAGGTGTCCGGCTGGCAAAGGGGCGCCTTGTGGGATCTTGGCCCTCCAACACAGGTATCATTCAGGAGCAGGACTCTAGGGAACAGAAGGTGGCCTGTGTATCAAGGCCCTCTTTCACAGCCACGGCGGTACTAGGAATCGCTGCTCTGGTGGGGTTTATTGACAGGGTTTTGAGGGAAATCTTGGGAAATTGAGATGTTGCAGCTGAGGCTGGGAAGGTGAATGTCCTACCGGGGATGTCTCTAGCAGAGAGGCAGTGGATCCAGGCAGTAGCACAAAATGGTCAGGATTTTTAATTCATTTCTTTCTTTCCCTTTTGTCTTTTTTTTTGGATCTTGTTTGAGAGGGATCTGAAACAAAAAAAGATTGATGAGGTGCTATAAGGAGCAAGAGCTGCTCGAATCTGCGTAGTAGCTTGGCTCAGGTGTGCAGCGGGGAGTCGAGGGGACCGGTGCTCACACCTTGCCTGCTGCAGGTTTTGGCTCTCCATGGCCTCATAGCTCAGAGGGCAAGGACATCTGAAGCAGCACGGTAAACTGACCCAGTGCCATGGGAGACAACATTCCAGTGCCAAAAGAAATGGGGCAACATTTTCCTATCCCTCATCTCAAGCTGATAAGCTTCTAGCAGAGATAACTTCATGCTAGCTGGGCATCAACCTTGTATGTAGACGTGCTCAGCAGTCTCCTACGAGCATCTCTTCCCTCTTGGCATCTCCCCAGTGCCACCCAGCAGCCACTGCCTCAGACAAATCCGGCTGCCGGATAGGAGGGCATCTGGCGTCACTTTAGTTTCTGTCTCCTGTCGTGCAGGGGTGCGTGGCAGCTGCGGGGTTTGCAGTACGTGCGGTGGGTGCTGCAGAACACCTCTAGGAGCATGGTGGTGGGATGCTGTGACACCAAAGTGGCACTGTCCCACACTGCACCCCTGTAGTGCAGCAGCATTAAGTGGCCTTGCCCTCCTCCCTCACAGCTGCCATGAGAAGTACCATGCTCTCAAGTCAGCAGGTCTGAGCATGGCCATGGCATCAGCTGCAACTCAGGGTAACCTTGCAGCACGTATACCCCAGGGTGACTTTCCCAGGATTGCTGGAGAATAGAGATGGATCTATGGCTGTGCAAGCCTGTCCACTGTCTCAGAAATCAGGTCTCCTGCACCCTTCTCCAGAGGTCTCCTTGAACAAGCAGCCTCTTACTCTGCAGAGCAGCCTGTGCTCTTCCTCCTCCTAGGAGTATTAGATGGGCACTGGTTTGTACGCTTCCAAAAGGCATCAGACACCTGAGACACGTTGTGGCAGGTACATTTATTTCCTTCCATCTGATAACTGTGCTCTGTTATTGTTAGGAGGCATCTGTTGAAGGATAACGATTAATCTCACAGCATTTGCTGTCCTGGACGAAAAGGTGTGAATTGTGAGAACAGTTTACTGACAGCCTCGTGTAAGCACGTAACGGCAAAGCTTTAATACTCCAGCATGGCACCAGCATCGCTGCTAACCTGTTCCTCCATCACGCTGATGGAGCAGGGTCAGTTATCACAAATGCTTAAAAGAAACCCAGTTATTAAAAGGTAATTTCTTGGGTGGTAAAACTGTGAGGACAGCTTCCTAAAAGATTTTTTTTTTTCAAGATGGCACTGTCCACTGTTTGCTTCTTGAAGTGTAGGCTCTGTGGGAAGGCAGAGACAAAAATTACGGCACTGCAAAACAGAAGACATCATTCCTTTTGCATGAGATGTATGATGCATAAGCAGCAATTCGCTGGGTGGCAGTGGCAGGTTAGTGTCACCTCCCTCGGTGCCTCTAACCAGCAGGCACCAAGCTGCCAAGCACAGCCTGAGGTCACAGCACAGCCCCTTGTCCCCAGCCCTCCCCACACTCCTGCCAGGCTTCAAATGCCCTTAGAGTACCATCTGATTGCTGTAGTGCTTCTGACACCGCCAGCCTAGGGGAAACAGCACGAGGATGTCCACTGCCCCATAGAGTGTAGCCCAAACCCCACCGAGCCTCCAGCAGGTGGTAGGGATGTGGGACCTGTGGGAGGGATGCAGCGTGGCCAGCCCCGTGCCAGGCTACCAGCCCACCTCGCTGTCTGGCACCATGGACGCGGGCATGGCATAAGCGATCAGCCTGAAGTCGGGGCCCAACAAACAGACCAAGAAATCCTTTCCTTCCAAAAACCACTCCCTGCTCATTGTTTGCCTGGTATTTGCCGCAGAGACCAGGGAAGGCGGGAGGGGTGTGTTGTTCTCATTTACCTTTCTTAATTATTTCAAATCACAGAGTCGCCAATAAGCTAAGCTGCATTCCTGTGGCTTGTGTGGATGGGCTGCTTCTTATTTCATTTGATTTCTTTTTAAATTGTAATGGTTTCTGAAACGAGAATGCTTGCACTAAACACACCCACCCCTGCTGCTGGCAGGCCAGTCCCGTTCCTGCTCCATGGCCATCCATGAAAGCGTCTGGGAGGCTCGGTGGGAGATGTACGAGCCCACAGTGGCAGGACAGACGTGGGTTGGTGCCCAATGACCCCGTGGACCACACACGCCCCATAGCGTGGGGGAAAAACACCCGCAGCTCCACTCCAACCTGCAGCACCCCTGGGCTCCCCCACCTTGCAAGAACAGTCTTTTGGGGAAGCTCTTTGTGTAAATTTGTTGATGTTTTTAGCAGCCAGGAGACGCTGGGATGATGGTCGGTTGCTGCTCACCAGACTGATGCTCTGCTGTGAGTATCAGGACAAAGAAACACACCCACCATCTTAGGCTCTGCGCCTCCAGGCTGCCTCCGGGGAGACCCTCACCCTGGTGTCTGGGAGCTGAAGGCACTAAAAGACTGGGAGAGGACAGCGTTTGCTCCTGGGCCCCCCTTGGGCGCGAGGGGTTTGCTCACACCCACCCGTGTTTGTGGCACTGTTCCTGGCCGCTCCGCTCTGCACGTGCCTGAGTGCAGGCACAGCCCGAGCATTGCTGGCCCCGGCTGCCCATGCCCAGTCCCCGTGTTGAGATCACCGGGGAGGGGGGAGGCAGGGATTGCCAAGAGCTGGTCCACTGAGGGCTTTTAAACGGAGGCCTCCAAATTGTTTTTCAGCTGGAACAGGAAGCGGGAAGGGCTGGCAAAGCAGGCTCGTGATATGCATGTGTCAGCAGGCTGGACCAGCCTCAGTGGCGCAGCGCTGGTTGCGTGTGAGCCCAGAGACCCCGGGCTGTGCCGGAGGCATGGATAAGCCGTGACCAACCAGAGGGTGACGGCAGGACTTGTGCCTAACACCGAGGTGATGCGAGCTCAGCCAGGTCAGGATTTGTGTTTTCGTGCTCTGCATCATGGGTGGTGGCACCCACGCTGCCAGGGGAGAGAAAAGCCATCGCACCGCGTGTGTGATGCCGGCCAGGTCTGCCCTGCGCCGAGTGCCTGGAGCCAGCAGCAAAACAGAGTCTCGTGGCCGCAGGAGCAGCGCGCCCAGCCCAGGCTGATCAGCCAAGCTCAAGCCAAGCCCTACTGGCAAGAGCATCTTGTGGTTGCACCACTTTGGAAAGCATGAAACCGTTTTCCTGTGTGACGCTGGACTCTGGAGAAGTGTCTCTGCCCTGTCCCCCACTTACGTGGTGCAGGGGGTCCCCTTAAGCGCACCCACACAGCCATTGCGTTTGGATGCAGCCAGCTACTCATAGGCACCCAATTAATTTAGCATGGGTGTTTGGCAGCTGCAGGAGCTCTTACTGGACCCTCTTCTCTGCAGCCCAGGCGGCCCGTTTGTGGCACGGCATCTCGTTGAGCAGCTGCACAAGCCCAAAGGCTTCAGGAAGAGCGGTGCACATGGCAGGACAGAAACACGTGCGGTATCTCCATAGGATATAAAGAAATCGGCCACCGAGCTGAGGAAGGTCAGATGCAGAGGTCCTTAGATCCCTTCCTGCAAACAGGGATCATGAGTAAAGCACTAAAACATCACGAGCATCATGAGGGAGTTAAAAAAACATGAGCCAACGTTGTTGTCTATAAATAAGTAACACGTTCTGGAGTTTCATTCTGAGCCTTATGGTTTCGTGCCTTTAGAATCTTGTATTTTGGGTTCTTTTTCTCTCTGCATTGAGAAAGGATAGAAACATATTGTTCTATTTTTTACGTTTTTTTAAATGCCATTGACAATCTTCCACAACCATTGGATTCCAGGAATCGAAGCTTTAATACCTTCCTCTGCTTTCTCTTCCTCCCCCAAGAAGCATCTTGAGCCTAGTGATAAAATCCAGGCTCCAGCCAGCGTTGGGTGGGGTATCTATGAGGAAGGTGGTGTTGACATTTCCTGAGGCCACATGTTAATTGCTTTCTATCTGTCTCTAAAAGTTCCTTCGGGTCCCAATAGGTTTGAATTTAGTAGTAAACTTGTAAGCGGCATTACTTTGTAGGACTTTATATGCTGTGTTTTGTTCAGAGGTGGCAGCATTTCCAGGCATGGAGGGGCTGATCTCTGCCAAGAGCACATGTGCTTCCAGTGTCAAAATGCTCTTTGGAACTTCTTTGGGCAAATACATGTCAGTATTTCTAGAAAAGCAAGTGTCCATGCGTGATCTTACTGAGGGCACAGGTGAAAAGGAGGATCAGCTGTGAGACAGTAGCAGGCAGCCCCAAGCTCCTTTGGAAAGCACAGGGAGAACATGAGAAAATGTCGTGGGGAAAGTTTATTGCTAAACAAAACACCTCCAGGTTATGAAGGAGGCTCTGCCAAGTTGTAGCTACCATATGGCATTCCAGGTTGTCTGAAGTGGTTTCACGCACTGAGTGGGGGTCTGGGACCTTTTTGTTTCTGGTTTTGCCTTTACCCCAGAGATCCTCTGCCTTGGGCAAAATGCTCAGAACCACTCTTTGGCCTGTTTTTCTTTTCTTTACAAATTATCAGGGTTGGCATGATCAGGTGCAGCTCCATCACTGTTGGTGGGGATGCTGCCTGTTTTACTCCTTAGCCCAAAACGCTGTATGTAGATGTAAGGGTGGCAGGAGGATCTCCACACGGTGTTGCAGAGTTGGCCTCCAGCCCACCACATGCTCTGTGTAGCCCCCTCCCCCAGCTGTGCTGCCTTCAATTTTCCCCTTATTTGTTGTGCAGATTGCCCCATCCCTCCCATGCGGTGGTGGGCCCTCTCCTCCCACTGGCCCTGTGGGCTTCGTGCGGGTTGGTCCCATCCCTACTGGTGGCTCCTCACCTGCATCTGCCAGAGGCTGCTCCTGGGTGTGGTAAGCAGGAGCCACCCGCTAATGCCGAGTTTCCATTGAGCTGCAGATATTTGCCCTCTCTTTTCTTGTCTGTTTCTGGGAATAAAGGAAAAAAATAAATCCCAGCACTCCGTGCAGTGCCATTAACTGGCCGCATAAGTGTTTTGCCGCAGAAGCTAGGTGGTCAAATAGTTGGAGAACAAGATTGGAAACCATCATCTCCCGAGTTTCCAAACTGTTCATGTCAATGAGCCTCTCCAGGGCACGATGCTTCACCCCGTATGTCTCTGTTTACTATCGATAAAATAGAGCTATTAATACTGCTGTGCTTCAGGGTGATCTTTTGGACCGTAATTAATGTTAAAACCCTCTGAGATCACTCGTTGGAAGGAGCTAGAGAGGTGCAGTGGGCTGCGTACTGCTGGGGCTGCCAACCTCCACCAGAACTGGATTTATCAGTGCTGATTCCAAAAACATCTCACTCAGACTGAATGGAAATGAAAAACTGTCCTCTAAGATTTTTGAAAGAGGACCGGTTTCAGGTGAGGTAAATCAGTGTTGGGTTTTTTTCTCAAAAAAGGATTTTTGACCAGATCAAAATGACTTTGATTTGATGTTTTTCCATTTATGTCTTGATTTATTTTTTTTTCTTATATCTTCTGAAAAAAAATGATGAAATGAAGGGCTTGTTTGTTGATGGATTTTTTTAACCCAGGCCTGACCACTACAGATGTTCTTGCTCTTGGCAGCTGAGTGACTTTGTTTCTGTGCATGCTGGGCAGAGGCAAAAAGTGCAGTCAAAGGGCTAACGCAGGTCTTGGACATCGCTCAAAGGGCTGGATGTGCTTTAGCACCCTGCCAAGCAGACATGCTCCCTCCTGACCCTGCTGGCAATGGAATAGGTGATGTGGGCACTAATTGCCGAATATTACAATGGTGTTTTGATAAAAGTCTGCTGTTTTTCAAGGAAAGTGCTCTGGCACTGATGGCCTCGGAGCTAATGGAGCCTTACTGACTGAGCCGCTACGGGCAGAGCAGAGGTTGCACATTAGCTCTGCTCATCCATTTAAAAAAGAAAACACAACAACACAGTGGCTGTGGCGGAGCAAGTGACCCCAGGATGGGGACGGAGATCAGCTCGCAGCAGTAACCTGCTTGTTAAGCCCTCTTACTGCTTCTGCTTACGCTGATGAGCAAGAAGAGCATCGCCCGCTGCTGAGCGCCTGGACGGGCAGCAGGACTCTGGGGCTCTCTGCCCAGCTCTCCTGCCGTGGAGTTCCTCATGTCGATGGGGCTCAGGTGCCCCCAGCCCAACACTGGGTGCATCTATTCCTGTTTCTTTCTGGACCTGGAAAGAACAGGATTCATGCTGCCAAGCTGTAGAACGTACCTTACCTGCTCCCAGCAGGAGACTCCTTGCTCACCGTGAACCCCTCGTCTACTGAAGGGAAGAGGGACGGTGGCATGTCCGGGATGGGATGCAAAGCCCTGAAGTTAGGCTCCTGCCCTGAATTCAGTATTACCCTATTGCTCTGTTGCTGTCCCTTAATTATAGCGGGAGAACAGCCTGTGTGTGGTACTTGTGAAGTTGCACAGTTGCGGATGTCCTTCCTGAGATGCTCCCACTTGGAGCAACGTTCCTTGTAAATTAAGGAAAATGATGTCATGCCAAAGAATTAAATAGCATCTCCTTGGGTGAGCTCAGCGTGTGCGTCCCCTGCATGCCCCAGCTTTGTGAAAAGGGGAGTTGTCCCTGCACACAAGTGGGTTCCTCGGCAGTCTGCTGGCATCCTTTCAGACAGCAAGTATTGTTAAGGAGCTAATGCTAATTGCTCAGAGAGAATGTGTCCTGTGCTGGGAATTGCTACCGTGCAAATGTCAGCTCTTATCAGCCGCCTGTGGGGTGCGCAGGGCCAGCAGGGAGGAGAGAGGGGGGCTGGCGGTGCTCGTGTGTGGGGCGAGGAAAAGGGATGTATTGCTTCTGTCCCCGTTAAGGATGCTAAGGAGTTCGGGCCATTCCTTAAGTAAACATACCTTAGGGTCTCAATCCCATTTAAGCTTCAGCTGCTTTTATGGTACTCTTTGCACTCGCTTGCAAGAGCTGCTCGGTTTTACCTTAGGATAAGGAGCAGGGCTGTGTTTTTTCTTGGGAGCTGGGTACCCCACCACCAGGCATCTCAGAGCTCCAAGGGGTTCAAGCCAGCTCCTGCACTTTGTCAAAGCCAGCTTGAGTTTCCATGCCTGGCTCGGGGTGAATAAATACGAACCGATGCCTTTTGGGAGAGTGGATGGAAGATTGTCGCCCCTGCTGCAAAGCAGCATTCTCATTTTGGAGCTTTGATATTCTGACCAGGACACTGAGCTCAGCAGCCTGGGACATCCCATGCAGCCACAGCCTGTTTATTCACTGTTTCATCCAGCACAAAAGCTATATTTTACTGTCAGATGCTCTCCATTAGCTTCAAGTGTGAAATTATCATTCCCACCCTTTTACCAACCCCACCCTGGTGAGGAAATGAGGGAGAAAACAACCTCGAGGGCCGTTCACAGGATGTGTACGAGCTGTCACTTGTCAGCAGAGCCCGCTTATGGCAGGAATTACTGCTCCGCTCTCAGGAGGGCCAGAGAGGAGCCCAGCTTGCAAACACCACAGCGTTATAATGTTTGCATCAGCGCCCAGCAGAGCAACCCCAGAGATGTTCGCATCCTTTCGCGGTCAGGGGGCTGCAGGGTATGGCCCTGCAAGGCTCCCAGGGATGGCTGAGACAGAGGAAACGCAGGTCTGCAGATGCTGCGAGGGGCCATGGTGGCCTGTCCCCCTGGCCCTGTCTCCTTTCCCTGGGTGCTCACCTGGTCTAAGCCCAAGATCATCTCACATCTCCCTGAGGTGCCAAAACTGACTGATAGGAATCTGGACCTCATTTTCCTTCCTCTTGTGAAGGTTGGTTCCCATAACAACCTGCTGGTGTGGGACTGAGGGATAAAGACATTATTTTCTTTTTCCTTCCTGCCTTCCAGATTTACCCTCTACGCAGTGGACACGCGAGGGAGACACTCAGAGCTGAGCACGGTCACCCTGAGGACAGCCTGCCCACTGGTAGATGACAGCAAGGCAGAAGGTCAGTCTTCAGGCACTTCGTTTTCCACAACAGAAGACATTTCCTGCTAATTTTGCTTTTCCTGTATTCATTGCACTCCTGCAATTCCCTCCAGTCCCTCCTCTCCTACCATGAAGGCTCCTGTAATTCCACCCACGGGCACAGGGATGTTCATCTGGGCAGGGGTGACAAATTGCAGGAGTGTCCAGTAACAAAGTCTCCTCTGCTGGGCCACTGGTGGTTCCCATGCAGTGCTGTGCCATGCAGCGCCACAGCATCCTTCCCCGTGAGCATCCGTGGGAGCTGATAACGTGCGTTTGACACACATTCTCTGGAAAAAGAGCGATCTTTTCTTTCAGAAGCCAGAGAGGCAGCCCTCGCTGCGCCGGGGCAGTGAGCAGCGCGGGACACTGTCAGCTCCAGGTGTTTAAAAGGCTGCTGGTGGCAGCTGGTTCGGTTCTGGAACAGAAACACGGATAAAAGCCCAACCACTTTTGCACACTTGCATTTCCCAGTTTTGAAGACAATCCCATTTGTTCTCAGACCCATCAGCGCTTTACTGCTTTTAAATTTAAAAGGGTTCCTCTAAATGAGAAGAAGGTTACCTGTTTTCTTTCTTGTTTGCTTTCTATTTTGAAAAGCGCACCAAAGAAAGTTTTCGTTAATACTTTGGTTCGCGTTATTGCTAAACATTCCCAGGAAAAATGAGCAAATGGGAGACTAAAGAAAAGGAAGGAAATGGGATTTTGTATGGTTTTCATTTCCAAAAAGACATCCTTTTGCATAGCAGAGAGTACACCCTTTTGTGTAATGCATCTGAGCTGCTCTAGTAGATACCCACAATGATGACGTGCTGAATTTCTGGCTCAAGTACTATCTTGTTAGCAAGAGTGTCACATTCTTCCTACCCTTTGGTGTCATAACTGTGCAGTTGCTTTTGGTTTGGGGAATTAGGGAAGAGCAGAGCTTACCTGCCCTAACTGGGAGGATAAGCTGCCTGTGCTGGCAGCCCTCCTCCTCTCCTGCTCCCATTCCTTCATGGAATATTGCAGGAGACTTTGGGGCTTCTCTGCTCATGCCAGGCACTTGGGATTAGCCTGAGGAATTGCTAAATGCTCCCCAGGTCACTAAACCCTGCTGGAGGCAGCCCCAAGGGACTGGCAGCCATCCCAGATGCCCATCCCTCCTGCCAGCCCTGCCAAGGGCTTCGCTCCTCCTCCTCCTGTGTTGGCACCCTCTGGCTGTTCATTAATCCCGTCCCCTGATCCTTTCCAGAGATAGCTGACAAAATCTACAACCTCTACAACGGCTACACCAGTGGGAAGGAGCAGCAGACAGCCTATAACACGCTGATGGAGGTCTCCGCTTCCATGCTTTTCCGAGTCCAGCACCACTACAACTCCCACTATGAGAAGTTTGGGGACTTCGTCTGGCGCAGTGAGGACGAGCTGGGGCCCAGGTACCTGTCCCTTCCCTGCATCCTCCCTGTCCCTCCCTGCCACCCAGAGCACCCTTCTCCTTGGCCATCGTGGAAGTGAACCTCGTTGCCTTCTCCTGTAGCAGAGAGAAGCTCCCTTCTGGTGTTCACCAAGCTGTCCTGCCATCCCTTGGGACTGCCAGGTCCCGGTTGGTCTTTGGATGGATGTTTATGGGATATCTAGCAGCTGGTCGGTCTTTGGCTGAATGCTTGTGGGACATCTCGTGACCAGGCTGAACCCGGCAGGTGATGCTGCGGATGAGCTGAGTGTGCTGAGGGGCACAGGGTGTAAAGGAGGCCTGGGACGTAGTGAAGGATGCCAGCGAGTGCACAGCACCTCAGCTGTTACCTATATACAGCTTCATGCTGGAAATATTTTCTCTTCACTATACACTTGATGGTCTGAGGAGGGCTGGGAGAAGATTGTTCCTGGGAGTATAAAGAGCAACCTTTCCAGAGGCACTGCATCTGCAAAACCCCAGCGTACAGTGACAGGGGTGGTGAGACCCTGAGAGATCACAGCTCAGGAATAATGGATCCGTGGGCTACATTGCACCCCAGGGGCTCGCAGTGTCCTTGCAGCATCCCAGCAAAGGTGAGACTGCCACCCAGCCCCCTAGGAAACACTCAGCAAGAAATGCACAGAAGTAGCCATACCCATCTGGACATCTTAAGATCGCTTATGGGATTCAAATAGCCTTGACCTGCTTTGAAGCTTTCAGAGACACAGTTCATCCAGCATCCCCATCTAACATGTTGTTCTCTGAGAAGCTGAAGCAGAGAAAGGTGGAGAAACCAGGCCTTGCAGCCCATGAATAACTGGAAAAGATTTTCCTTCTCTTCCTGCTGCTCCTATCTGCTTGTTGGACACCACTGAGGATCTGTCCATAATACCAGGATGGCAGCTCCTCACAACAGCACTCTCCTGGACATAAATCCAAGCTGGCCTGGGGCTTGCCCTGCCCCAGAGATGACCTTGGCCATAGTTTCTTTGGTAGTTCATTAGCATCTGGCACAGAGCCACTCTCATCCTTCCCACTGTCCTCATCCTTCTGTGATGACACTGGAGACTTGTTTGTCCTTTTCAATTGCTTCTCTCTATAAATCCCTGGGAAACATCAGCCTCTTCTTACACATCCTTATTTCCTCTGTTACTTGAGATCCAACACACTTATTGAAGGATGCTATCTAGCCTCATACCTACATCAAGCCATGAGATTTGCAAGGTGATATTTAAATTGCCCGTATTGCCCAACTCTGTAAGCAAGCTACATCTGGAGTAAGTGGTCGATTCGACTGCTGTCTGTCTTCCTCACTGAGCCAGATGAGCTCCAAGCAGGGCTCGTGTGCCCCTGTTCTGTACTTGAGAAATATGTGACTTAGAGCCATGGAGAAGCATCTATAAATGCCACGGCATCTGGTGCCAGGCTTTTGACAAGAGCAAAGCTCTGCCATCCAGCCTCGCTTCCTGGGGAGCTTGGACAGGAACGGAGGCACTGACGTAGCAGGAGGCGAGTGAGGCTTTGCCAAGGGAGACCATCTCGTAACACAATTTTAATTGGCCGACTGTTCTCCTTCCCAGGGGGACATTCATTTTCGTACCTTGAAATGTTTATCAGATGAGCCTCAGCTTCACAGTAAATGTTCACTCATAAAACGGAGCGACAAGAGGGAAGTTGATTGCCTCCGTGTAATAAATACATCACACTGGAGTCCTCGTGAGCCCAGTTTCCATGAAAGCCACAGGTTACTGCAAACAGCTGCTTGTGAGAAGACACACTGACAGCCAGATGTCCCAACCAGACGGTTTACATTAAGGAGACATTAAAAACTTAGCTCATAGGTGGCCCTAAACCAGGACTTTCTGTGGTCAGCAGCATCTTGGCACCTGGCTTGCCTCATCCTCCTAGTCTCCTTTAGCAACAACAACCTCTTTCCTGCTCCCCCCATTCCTCTTACAGACACCAAGAGAATCTCGCAGAGTTAATTTGTTCCAACAAAACAGAAGAATCTGTCTAAAACGGTGAAGATTTAATGCTACTGTGTATCCAGACCTTTGGATCTGTGCAGCCAGAGTGCTGCCTGACAGAGTGACGGGGAGATTTCTCTACTATTTTCTTTTACTGTATTTTAAGAACAATTCTTTTGACCACTGTGAGCAGGGCCTTGTTTTTAGGAGGAGGCAGGACAAATAATTAAGTTCAAGTCTTCCTTCTGTGCTCCTGCTTGTGGCTACGAGCAACAACAGGGTCAGGATGTGGCATCAGCCCAGGGATCGCAGCCTCTCCTTTGCTGAGCGAGTCACCCAGGCCAGCAGCCGGGACAGCCGCAGGAGATGAAGTGCATCTCCAGATCAGCTGCCTTCTGGTACCGAGGGGGAATGCAATGTACTGATGGGAGGCTGTGATAAGAGGCCATTGAGTCCCGGACTCATTGTCCTTTCAGACGAGGGTCTGACAGACCCAGGTCAGTTCTCAGTAGAGTGGAAAAATCTGAATTTATGACAAAATCACCCCATATGGGAACACAGCAGCCAGGCAGCCACCCTCTTCCCACAACAGTCCTGGGAAGCTCATCCTTCCCTTCGGCCCAGGTATCATTTCTTCTTTTCTTCTTCATGCTGGTTTGTTCTCCTTTAGCACCCTCCTCCTAGGTGAGATAGGGCAGTGTGTTGCTGGCTCTGGATGTGTTTTCATCCCACGCCAGCCACCAAGGCAGGTGATCACTGTCCCCTGCGCAGCCTGGGGACAAACACTCCTGCAGGAGGACAGCCAGGGCTGGGCAGAGCAGGAGGGAACATGTCTCCTGCTCTTGGGCACGTCCCTGCAGAGCTGGGGCTGGCAACCAGGAACCTCGGTGCCTTGTCCCGTGTACAATCACTGCACTGCACTCCCTTGTACTGGGGCTGCTGGTTCATGCACCAGCCAAAGTGCCCTGGCAGCAGACACTTGTCCCCCTCCCTTTTCCTCTCCCCCACCATTCCACAAGGTACCACAGCCGTGTAGAGCCGACACTATTTTTAAATCCCCCTCCTCAACATTTATGACTGCAGCTGTGACCTCCGAAATCCATCACTTAGGTGGAGACCAGAACCAGGCCCTGGCTGGTGCCGACTTCAAACAACTACCCCTGTGGTGGGCACGTGGCCGGTGGGAGGGCACCGCTGGCTCTTGCCAACGTGGGGGCACCCACCATCCAAGGCTACAGGGTGAGGGGGAAGGGGGCTGCTTCCCTTTGGGGTCTGAGAGCTCGGGGTCTGGCCACAGTCAGCCATGAGAGCGAGTCCCCCCTCGCTCACTCCCCTGCTGTCCTCTCCCAATTCCTGCCCTTTAATAAGGTAATAAATTACTGCTTCTGGCAGGGATGAGGTTGGTCAGCATTTAGGAAGATTTCATTTCCAGTATTTGAAAAGGTGGTCGTTGTGACCCGACAGCCCTCCACAGGGAGCACTTGGGTAATACCCAGGGCTTGATTTATGGTGTTAAATTGGCAGCCCAAGAACTGCTCCTGTAATGTATTACCCAGCCTTCACCAAAAAGCCTCTCTCTCTTTCTCACCCCTCCCCTCGCCCGCTCTGTCTCTCTTTCTCCTTTTTTTTTTTTTTAAGAGGGAACAGCTGACAGCTGAAAGCTAAATCTAACATTTACACATGACTTCATTACCCCACTAAAATAAATGACTCAAAGCGGTGAAACCCATCGAAACTGGGGCTTTGACACTGGACACCGAAAGCGAGGGCCCTAATTCCCTCCCACACATCACCCTGTCTCCTCCTTGACCACGGTGCAGTGTGTTTTCAGCCAACCCATCATGTGCTACATCCCACCCTTAAACATCGATACTTTCCTGGGGCTGACTGCTTGAAGCACAACTCAGATGCAGGAGGTATGTGGAGCCCAGCTCTGTGAGGAGCACAGCATATCAGCAGGTCTGGATGGGTTGAGTCCTAGGCTTCTTGCCACCTTGAGCTGCTCCTCACACATAGAATGTTTGCCTGGATAAGAGACCAGAGTATGTATCAGGAAGCAAGGACAATTTTTAGCAAAATAGAGAAGATCATGGATGTATGGTGGAGCAAGTAATGGAAATGGGAAGGTAGAGAAGGCCAAGGGAAATGGTGGCAAAGGAGTGAGCAGGTTGTGCAGAGGGGAAGTGAGAGGTGGGTGAAGAAAGCTATGGAGGGGAGGAGAAAGGTGAAGTGGTGAGAAAGGGGAGAGGAAGAGAAGAGCTTGGCCAGCAGGCGTGTGCAGGTAGGTGCTGGGGAGTCCACCCCTTGTCTAGGATAGGGCCAAGTTGTGGTTACCCACTGCTGGGGGGATAACCATCGTCACTCCCCTCATGCTGTGGCTGGGAAAGGCTTTGTGGTGAGCTGGAGTGGGAACCAGCCTGAGGGAAACTCCATGGGTTGCTTGGTTGGCCTTTGGATGGACAACTTCCCCATGTTGGCCCCATGGAGACCTGTGCCAGCACAAGCAAATGGGTGGGGACAAGCTGGGGAAGGGGCAATACCCCTTTTTGGCAGTAGATTTATGATAAATAATGGTCACTATGGAGCTATGGCCTTAGAGAGATGATAGTTCTTTTTTTGGAAAAAGAAGGAAGAGGGTGTCCTGCCTAAATGCTCTCCTCACGACCACTGTCAGCTCACATAAAAGCCTGTCCTGTCAGCTGACTGTGGGCCCTGTGCTTGCTCAGCCTTGCTTGAAAAAAACCAGGGAGAATCAGCTCAGATGTTAAGAAACAATTTCTCAGCGTGAGGATGAGTGAGCACTGGAAAGGTTGCCAGCTCTTGGCTCTAAGAAGAGGTTAGACAGATATTCATCAGGGCAGGTTGATCCCAGCAAGGAAACGGCACAGATGATGCCTTGTGGTCCCTTCCTGCACCAGTGACTGTGATTTGCTGGAGTTCATTAACTGTAGCGACAGTCACTACAGACTTTGATTTGGTGCTGAGCTTAACTTTAATCAATCAGTCTTCACTGAAAGCATCTAATGCCATCGTAGAATTTCATAACTTCTTAGTGGCGGGCTCCCAGCAGCGAGGGACCTGTTCTTGGCAGCATGTTAGGTCTTGACGCGCAGTGGGAGCACCAGATGTTGGAGAAGGTCTGGTGGCTGCGATGCAGAATAGCATGAGTAGAGGTATTCTGTCAGAGCTGGGCACAGCTCAGCCCGTGACATCATTATTACGTGCGTGTGTATAGCTAACGAGGCTCAAATTGCCTAGTCAGGCTTGTCTTTATAGATTAAATCAATACATGGATACCATGTAGGGTTGTCCAAGAAGGGGTGACTCTTGCTATTCCCTTCCCCTGGAAAGACAACCCCAAGCCCTGGGGAGGAGCAGGGAAGTTTTCTGCCTGTAGCCCTGGAGAAGCGGTGGTTTCCTACAGCCTTTCATCCAGTCTTCCCTCTCCAGAAGGGGGCAGAGGTCTGTAGCTCGCTGCAAATGCTGGGATGCCCTCTTGTCTCCTGCTGCCGTCTCTGCCCTCTGCTCTGGTGCTGGGGTGGCTCTGGCCGGCCTGTCCCCGGCGTCCCATTCCCGGGTGCCTGCGGGTGTGCGGTCACATCGGGCTACCAGCATTTCTTCCTCCCCGGGCTGGGAGCTCACAGCCCAGGCTGAACCACCACTCGGCTTTCATAATCAAATAATCCCCATGTTTATGCCTCGCTGACTGACAGCGCTGCCCCTGACATATCATTATCGGGAATTTACATTCCTGCTGGAACTGCGAAATCCCCTAGCCCCCAGTCCAGAGCTTTCCTGTGGCACCAGAGGGAGAGGAAATAATCTCTGATCTTGAGACTTTCAGACCACTGAAGGAAAACCTCTTCTCCTCCCTTTATTTGATTTAGCACTTTATAGGCTCCCACGAGGGAATTCTTGGTTTCTTACGGGTTTATTTTGTTTTATCTTAATGTGTTGTGCTTTTATTCCTCGCTCCTCTAGTGTCAGTCCTTTTGGGCTATTTGCCTCCTGGAGACTTGGGAAAACAGGAAAGCGAGGGTTAGGCTCACCAGGCAGGAGCAGTAAGGTGCTGGGGGTCTCACCAGGGTGCATGGGGACAGCAAAGGCGCTGGAGCCTGCCCGGAGCACATGGAGGAGGTGGTGACCATCTCGCCAGGGGCAGACAGTGTTCCCAGAGCACCTTAGCTGCTCTAGTGGGTCACACCTGAGGTCCCTCCAGGACTGTTGACCTGGTGCTGTCAAATAGTGGATATACCCGGAACTTTTGGGCAAAACAGAGCTTCTCTTCACCTGAAACAGGAAAGACATGGTCTTAAGCAACAGGTCTTGTCAGTTCTCGTCACAAGACAGAGCTGGTGGTGGAACACCGGAGTCGTGGCTCCTGGTCTCCTCTTTGCATTGCCTGCCCTGCTCTGTCTCTATCTCTGTTTGTCCCCTCCAGGAAGGCACACCTGATCCTGAGGAGGCTGGAGAAGGTCAGCAGTCACTGCTCGACCCTGCTACGCAGTGCCTACATCCAGAGCCGCACCGAGACCATGCCCTACTTGTTCTGCCGCAGCGAAGAGGTCCGGCCACCCGGCATGGTCTGGTACAGCATCCTAAAGGACACCAAAGTAACATGCGAGGAGAAGATGGTCTCCATGCTGCGCAACACCTATGGGGAGTCCAAGGGGCGGTGAGGGAAGGTGCAGGCCTGGAGCTGTGGGAGGCAAAGGGACTCCGAGGAGTCGAGGACTCGTGATGTGCTGAGTGGCTGGTGGGGTTTGGGGTCGGGTGGTGTTCGGAGGGGGTGGAAGGGGACAGCGAGGCCAAACAGGACTTTCTCACGCAGATGGCAGAGAAACAAGAAATCAGCAAGTTGGACTTTAATTCCTTTTACTTTTCTTTTTTTTTTAATTTTTCAAGAGGAAAGAAAAAAAAAAGAAATTACCTAATTTGACTCAGCATAAAAGCCTCTCCTTTTTAATCTTTTCTTACTGAATTTCCTGGACTACACGCTCCAAACCCTGGGAGGAGGAGACACCCGCTCGAGGCCAGGGCCAGGCAGAAGGAGCTGCTGGGCACAGGGTGACCCCCTCCCTGCCTGCCCTGCCTGCCCTGCCACCAGGCAGGAGCTGTGGGGCGAGGAGCCCCAGTGCCGTGGTGGCCGAGAACACCAGGAGGAGGTGGCACAGGGAGGGGCTGGTGACACCACGCTGCCAGCGAAGGTCCCGGAGGGGGATGGCAGGCAGGTGCAAGGACGCTGCAGGCAAGCTGGGCTTTTGTACCACTCCGAGTCGACGGACCGGCTCCGTGCACAGCCTTCGTTCGCAAGGCTCCCGGCAGCTTGTTCTGTGCATTAAAAATTCATATTAAGTCCATCTTCGCTGCCTCCTTGGTGTTTCTTCCTGACACCGTCTCACTGCCCCTTGGGCATCCGTAGGGTTTCACAACCGGAGAGGGCATCACAGATGTCTGTCCCCGTGCCGGGACATGGTTGAGATGTGGGGCCGTATCTGGAAACTGGCGCTGACCCCAAGAGCTGGACACACAGAGAGGAGGGGAAAGTGCAGCCTCTTTGCGTAGGGTCCTCTCCCTCCCCAACACTCAGCCCGGCCACTGGCCCCGGTGGGAGCTGGAGACGTGTGGGAAAGCCCAAGAAGGAAGCCAGGGGCTAAAAAGACATGGAGAATCTGGTTTCTTTTACTGTCAGATGTGGGTTAGGCTGGCCCAGGATCCCTGTGGGTAATGGATTTCTCAGCCTGGTAGCCAAACCAGAAAGTGCGGGAGGGTGAGAGGGGGAAAAAAATAAAAAACAAAAATCAGATCAGCTCAAAGCCGTTGCTTTTTCTTTTTAAAGCAAAACAATGAACCTGGAGGGGGAAAAGACAACAGTGTGGGTTGAATGAATCAGTCCAGTCAGCCCAAAGCAAATAGTTTTGTTTAGTTTTTTTTCAGGTTATTTAACCCTTTAATGTAAAAACAAACAATCAGGAGGTGAATTTCAAAATGAAAATGTTTTGAAACCAAACAAAGGCGCGGGATTTCATGTGGAGGAAGTCCAGCCAGAGACTGTTTTTCTTCTCCAGCTAAACCTATTTGCCTGATTTGCACCCACTCAAATAATTCCGACCGTTTCACCCAAACTGCTCTTCTTCCCCCCACCTCCACTTTGAGTTAAGTCTCTTCATTTGTCTTGAGCTACGTTCCCATTGCACATTTGGAAGCCCTCCGGTATGGAAGCCCTCCGGTACCTGGTCAAAATCCCACCGGAGTTCACAGAAAACTTTGCCTTGATGTAGCAGCCTGTGGAGCAAGTGCCAAAGCATTGCAGGTTGCCTGAGGTCTTGATTTTTAAGCTAAATCCCTTTTTCTGACGGAGAGGACAATGACACTGAGGGATCTGGGCTATGGCTGCTGTGTCACTCAGGTTTGTACAGCACCGAGCACGAGCGCCACGGAGGGACCACGATGCCACGTGTGTTAAATGCCTGTTAACCATCGCTCTGCCCTCCAGAGGTGGCCATGGAGTTTGGTTGTGGGCATGAAGGAGGTGACCGTGACTTGCTGCAGACGAACATAGACTTTGAATTTGCTTGGCCGGAGCTGCCGAGCCCCAGCATGGCTCTCGGCACCCATCTGGCACCCTGTGCGCCAGCCAGGACCGAAGCTCCGGAGCTCACAAGATCTTGCACCTCGCAAAATGGGAGACACCGGTGTGGGAGGAGGTGAGGCAGTACTTCTTCAGCTTTGCTATTGTGTAAAACAAAACACAGCAAAAGCCTTGAAATACAAATGTCCGGGCGTCCTGGCTGGTGCCGGGGGTTTCTGGCACTGCAGTTCTACACCGAACTGCTCATTTCATGTGCCACCATGACACAGCGTATGCACTGCTGGGGGGGAAAAAACCCCAAACTCTGGGCTCTTTGGAGCCACTGATGGAGATTAACCAGGGCTGATCCTTCCCTCCTGGCAGCTGCAGTGTGGAGATGTCCCCCTGGACTCTCAGTGGGACACAGCACACGCTGGCACTGCCAGAGCCAGCAGCAATCAGGCAGAGCCCGGCTGGTCCCGGCTGCTGGGTGCACCTCCGCGTGCTTTGAAGCCGTTTTGTTTTCTCAAGGCTCTGGCCCCGCAGCCTTTCCCTGTATTTTACAAACATGGTGTTTTATTTTGTTTTTGTTTGTTTTTGCTCCGAGATGATTCATTTCTCTTGAAAGCCCCGTGCGGTGTGTGCTGCGATGGGGAGCAGCTCTGCGGTTTCCCTGCAGGCGAGAGCCGGTGTTGACCGACCTGACAGACAATTTCCTTGTGTTTTCTGCAGCGTGGCTGACGGGATTGGAGGCAGGATTAGGTGTGACAGGGCTGATGCTACTCGTGGGATCCCCGACCATCATGAGTGTGGTGCTAGGCATTAGGAATAGGAGATGCTAGCCAAAATACCAGGCGGCTGGTTGCCCTTTAGCACGTTTTTCTCTGCTCTGATACAGTGAGTTGCCCCACCGTAGTATTTTGTGCCCCTGCAACACCCATCCCAGCAGCCTGCCTGGGCACAGCTTGAGGGGAAGGGGCAAAGCCCACAACACAAGGCTGTTTTGCTGCAGACGGTGATGGAAAAGAGACCTTCAGCTCTGGTAGCCCTCACTTCTGCTGGGAGCACAGGAGCAGCACAAGGAGAGGCTGGCTGTCCCCCTGGCTCCGCGCTGCAGCTGCGTCCGCTGCAGAGACCAGGGGGCTTAATTCTTGCTGCTTACCTTGGACGGCAGCTGGAGAGCTTCGCTTCGCATCCTTTGTGAGGCTGACTGTTGCGTAGGGGTACGTATACAGAGCGAGTTGTGTGTAAGCCTGTGTTAATATGTACACAGCAGGTGGAAGAGTCTAGACTCCTGGGCAGGAAGGCTGCGGAGTTTGATGGCTATTAACGCATCGAGAAGCGCACCTAGCTCCCAGATCAAAGCCAGAAGAGCCTCTGGCCACTGATGCTACCCGGCACGGTGTACCCAAGCCAAACAAAACCGAGGAATTCGTCGAGGTTACACATCCTCCAGTGCACAGCTGAAAGGAAGGGTCTGTATTTTCTCCCTGGAAACTTTGGAGAATGTAACCCTCTGGGTTTCAAGATAAACAGTTGTAGTCACAGCGTAGCAATGCTGGCAGATAGACCCATGCCCTGTGGTGTGCGCACACACGCACACCCCACACTCCCCCCTCCCCGCCATTCCTCTGGCTTCCTTAGGGAAAAGGCATCCTTACTCCAAAGCAAGTTGCCGCTGCCCCAGGAGCTGGTTCCTCTTGCCAACCCATATCCCGACATTCCTGTGCCACCAGCTGGGCTTTGGCAGACCAGGGCCAACACCATCCTGGGTGGCGAAAGCACCAAGGGGTGGATGAATGAGAAAAGCCAGTGGGGAGAGGGGCAAAAAGATGCCATCATCCAGGTTTAATAGATAAACTACACACATCCATTTGCAAAGCGAAGTTACTGGCCTGATGGCATGAAGCAGGGAAGGGTAACCTGGCATCAGTGGCTCCTGGTCGGAGTTGCCAGCGTTAGGAAGAGCTCAGGTCAAAGGGAGAAATATCCTGCATGTTCCAATGCAGTGAGTGCACGTGCAGGTGACGGCATCGGGAGCGCACTCACAGGTGTGTGCAGGGCACCCGGGGCTCCCTGCGCAGCCTGGCCCTGCTGCCACCATCACACACCCCCCAGCACCCCATAAAGCCCAGCTCAGCACCAGGAGGTGGTTCCTCTGCAGAGGCTGCTCACTCTTCACCCTGCGTTTGTTCACACTTCTTCTAACAAACATATTCACTGCCGCACTCAGCATCCCTTGGGTGCCCCAGCGGGCACACACCCTTCTTAAGGGCACCCCAAATCTGCCATTCGTTTGGCAGCTCGGAGCTGGTGACAGCCACATGTCCCCTCCCAGGGCTGTGTGGGGCTGTCCCCTCCCGAGGAGCGAAGCCGCCCTGAACAATCCCCATTGTCCCCACGGCCATTGTTCCCCACCGCCTCCGTCCCCGGCCGGGCCGCAGCTGGCAGGGTGCACAGAGGGGCTGATTGTTTGGGTCGCCGTGCCGCTGGTGACACCCCGCTTTGGGGCAGCGTCTTCCCACGGCAAAGGCCTCCCGAGTCAAGTGCTGCGTTTGCTCCTTTATTTATTTGTTTGGTTTCTGCTTTTCCCCTTTTTGCTTTTTTCGATTTTTTTTTTTTTTTTTTTTTTTTGCTTGGTTGGATGAGGCTGGCCCTGCTGAGGCGGGGGACGATGCCAAGGCAGTGCCGGAGGCTGCACAGTGTGGGCAGCCCAGGTCCTCTCCGTCGTGGGAAAGAGGGGTCGGGGATGGACTGAGACTTGCAGGAACGCTCATGCTTAGCCATGACGATGCCCTGTGATGTGACAGACGCCTCGGTGGCCTCCCAGTTCACACCTGGGAGGATGTAAACTGCACATTGTACCTGCTGGGCCAGGGGCAGGATTAGCTCTGCAGAAGCTGAGCAGGATCGGTGTGCATTAATTCATGCACTGCAAGATGCAAAGGAAAAGATTTCTGGGTTTTGTTTTTTTTCTCAGCACACTTGGCCTGTCTTGGCCACATTTGGCCGCCCCTGGTATTGGTGGCCATGACAGTAAGCTGGGCAGGAACATGGCTCACAGTGTCATCATGGAGGGGGGGACGTCCCCTGGGCAGCACCGTCCTGGCGTGCCCTGAGGCTGTGCCCAAAGGGCTTGGTGGCTCCAGACACCATGAGCTGCCGAGGCTTCGAGGAACCGTTTGAGTCAGCACGGTGTGCTTCAGTCTTGGCGTTTCACGTGCTGCTGTGGGGCTCGGGAGGCTTTAAGTGCTTGGATGAAAAGTTTGAGCACTTCAGTATTAATAAAGTGTGCAATAAAAAGGATTCCCTTTCTTTCCCTTCCCTGCTCCTGTCCGTCCCCCTGTCTCTCCAAGCCCACTGACCATGGAGCCTTCACGCCTTACGGAAACACAGCAGCACCAGGGCTTGGGAAAGACCTTGTTATTCGGGTGACATTTTGAAAAGAACCTGCTTCTTTTGAGTGTGTCTGTGTTACAAGGTGAGTGCCCATAGACAGAGCTGGGCCTTGAAGTTCAGCTGGAGCCAATCCCAAATTTCGACTCTTCCATCAAAAAGGCCAATGAACTTGAAGCGTAAGTCAGTTCATCACAGTGGGCTGGATGATGACAAGGGGGAGCAGCAGTGAGTGCAGATGTGGGGCTCTTAGAAGTCTTTAAAAGTCTATAAGTGGGGGAGTAATTTATAAATGGGTTCGATTGACAGGTAATGTCTTAAGAGCAGAGTGGGGGGAGATGGCTAGAAGTGACCATGTTGCTGTTTGGGCTAGTTCTTCATTCGTCGCAACTACAGCGATCAAAAAGTTGTGAATAGCTTTTCATCTAGCTGCGAAAAAATATTAATTTTGTGAAATCTCTTTTTAACTGCTAACGATTCTCCCCAGGCCTGAGAGAAGTCAGCCAAAAGATTCTCAAGACCTTTAAAAATATTTTGACACAGTATTGCCTCACTTGTACTTAAAAAAATTTAAGACCCTGGTCCTTTGGCTGCATTTTATCAGAGAACTTAGGCCAGTTGTTGACTTGAATGATGTAGGCAGTGGTTATTCCAATTCAGGGCAGAGGGAAAATCCCGGGCCATTGTAGTGTTGTGGTAGTTAATGAGCAGCAAAATGGAGAATTCTGGCCCGGGAAGTGCTTAGGTCTCTTCGCCTCCCAGGTGTGTGCCTTAGGAACTGAGAAACAGAGGAAGTGGCATGAACAAGTCCAAGAATGGATAGTGCTGGACCACAAAGTGTTTGCTGGGTTTGCGTGTGTGCGTGTGTGTGTGTGTGTGCGCGCACACACAAGTGAGTGCATGGGCATACATCTGCCAGCGTACGCACCTGAAGGTTCATTTGCTCTCCAGATGCCTTTGCTTACATGGAAAGAAGTTTTCTTTTATACTTGCGAGTCATTTCCTTTATATTCCAGTCTTTCAACAGCAGCTTTTTTTAAGCCTCTGTGTCCTTTTTTGTCCAAATTGTTCCAAGTTGCTAACAGCTTCATTTTCCCATCACCACAATTACCAATGCCATACTTGTTCGAGAAGCTGTGGCTTTCAGCTGGGAGCGGACTTTGCCGTATGAATTCAGAGCAATTTGCCCCGCTTTCATAAATAATTAATGCAGTCAGCTCCTTTTGATTTAATGCAGCCAACAGGAACCGCATCTGGTGCCACAAGTGCCTCGCAGTCACTGCAGCACGTGGACTGCTCTGGGGGACTTGGAGTGTGCCACGAGCCTCCCTGGGCTGGTCACGGCACACAAGGGGACCGGCATTACTGCTCCGGGGCTGAGGACAGTTGTGCTGCTGCTACAGCTGCCTTCCTGCCTTCCTTGCTGGGTCTCAGCCAGCTTTAACATTAGCTGGTGGCCACAAGCCCTGTGGCCACCTCACAGGACCGTGGCTTCACACCTTGCTTAGCACGCGTATTGATTAATTTTTTTCCTCTCCCTCTCTTTAGCGATTGATTTCCAGCCAGACACGTCAACTGGCCATAGAAACTATTGTTTTGGATGGTGCTCTTCAGTCGATGGCGCCGGGGGAGGTTGTGCACGTGGGAGGGGAGCGGGGCTGAAGGGAGCCCAGCGAACGCAGCCCAGCCCGGGGGATCGAGCGAGCCACCCGCTGGTCCCTGCCTTCACGGGTTGCTCCCGTCTTACGGTCCTTATTAATGCTTAATAGATAGTTCAACACACAGGCGACTGATTTGTATATTGCTATAGACACAAACCATTTAATACATTGTTTATGGGCCTGTTTATCTACAGTATGTTCTATTGATAGGGCTGCCTGTGACACGCTTATACTCTATTAATAATGCAGTGACCACAGACAAGGTATAGAAAACACGATGCGCTCTCGCTCGTGCTCTTTCTCTCTCACTCCTCCTGCTCAATATATCGCAGCAGATTTTGACAGTTAAAATGCAGAACATTTTTTTATTGATTCACTTATGCCAGTGTAAAAAAAAAAAAATATTTATTCTCACCCTTGCTTCCAAACATCGCATGGATTGTGTGGTGTGGACTTAATTCATTGTTCGATCCACAGACCGTTTACGCACTGACGCACTTTCAAAGGGAGCCGAGGTGGTACCAGCCAGTTCCATAACTCCGTCAGGATGGCGAACAGGGTAGCTGGCGTTATAGCCCAGTGCTGACTAAAGCAGACGCAAGGAGAAATGTGTAAGAGGGAAAGCGTAGCTGGTATTTCACACTCCTGCCCCCAAACACCCCCTCCTTGTCCTCTCCCCATGCTCCCAGCCTCTGTGGCTTAACAGGGCTTTTCGGGGGAGTTAAATCATTAATGAGGTTGGGAGTTAACTGGGTTAAAAATGACTCGGTAGAATCAGGGGTCAATAGCTCTCAGGGCTAAGCGTCACCTATCCTGACTGCTTGTGCAGCCTCGATGCTTGGAGGTGTCAATGCTGGATCAGTCCACATCTGGAAGCTGAATCAACGCAGGTTTCTCAGCACAACAGCATCACGTCCCCTTCCTTGCCCGCCAGCGCAGGATCTGAGTGGGCAGCAGGCTGGGTCCCGCTGGAGCAGCAAGGATGCAGAGGCAGCATGGGCAAAATGGGCCAGGACCAGCGGGACTGGGACCAAGCAGAGGCAAAGGCTCAGAGGGAGGAAAATCTGCAAAGCTGATGGGCCAGAACAGGGCCAAAGGACTTTACTGTTAGTGATCGTCAACTTAATTGCCCAGGGAAGCTGCCCTGGGCTGGAGCAGGTGGGCTGCACAAGCCCTGCAGGGCTGAGCCCAGGGCAGCTGCAGGCTTTGCTGGAGCTGCAGCTCCTTAAACCCACCTCCCTGTCCATAAACACCTGCAGGAAAAAGCCACACTTCTGGTAATGAAGGACCCAAAGTTTCTTAATCCCATCCAGTTTATTTCGCACATTAACAAGAACCCACAGCCCTGTGGTTTGAGCCACCCCTTTCCTTTTGGACCCGAGACGTGACCATCCCTGTGCCAACCAGAACGATGTCAAAGGGCTGCAGAGCCTCGTCCTCCGGGAGGAGACAGACACACATCTTCACTGCAGGGGTCTGGACCGGGACAGGCTGTAGCACTGCACGGTGTCAGGTCTGTCTGTGTGTCCGTACGCTGGGCACGGGGCTTTATCATCCCCAGACACGTCCTGGCTGGCTGCACACACCTTACACGGCTGGGGTGGGGGGACTGCGAGCCCAGCTATCCCTTGACCACTGGAGACTCCCTTATCTTTAACCATATGTTTTCTTGTGTGTCCAAACGCTTTGTGCATCGGCACGTTCAGCTCCATGGCTGCACGGAGATTTCAGCCTTCCTTCCCACTTAGGTAATACCCCTGGGTCAAGGCAAATTCCTATTGGGACTCACTTTCTGGATGATCATGTTCTGCATCTGATGGAGAGACCATGGACAACTTTTTCTTTTTTTTTTTTTTTTTAAATAATTTTAAAACTGAGAAGCCTCCAACCTTCAAATTTTCAAGCATCTCTCACACCAAAACCTACTCTAGGTCTGCCCCAAGTGAAGCAGGACCTGAACTGCCTTGGCAGAACCAAACCTGCCGGAGGAGAAACAGGCTCTTCAGCTGACACGTGGCTTCAGCCGGCGCCATCTCCCACCACCCGCCCCAGCCCTGTCCCATCAGGGTTCTGTCCAACCACCACCATTTTCAATAGCCCTGCCCCAAACTGAAGCGCTGGAGCTCAGCAGGAGCGCGTGGACAGGGTGGCCCCTGCAGCTGTGCAGCCAGATGTGGGACCCTGTGGCCGCCCTCTCCCCCACCCCGGGGTACCCGGCGATACTCGGGGCCGGCTCGACCGAAAGCAAAGGAGACGTGGCAAGAGCAAAGCGGTCCAGTTCAGAACTCTTTAATACAAGCTTATATTGTTTGTGTCTCTGATTCTCTGTTCTCCCAGCATCTGGGGACATTAACCCTCATAAGTGTGTGAGCATGTGTATGAAGATATATACAAAATCACACAGTTAAATATTTAAGCATACAAGGTATTATATATTTATATAATATAGAACTTTAGGGTATAGGAATCAACAATGGCAAAATATTTCTGATGAATCTGACATAACTTTTTTTGAGTGAAACATGACCTGTTTTTGAAAGACCAGAGGAAGTTGTTGTTTATTAAAAGAAAGAGAAAAACCTGTATCAAGAAATTCTGTGAAAGTGATTTAAAAAACATCATGAACCAAAAAAAGGACAACTGTTAAAAACTGTATTGAAAAAAAAATAAATTAGATGAACAATTGTGTAAATATAAATTAAAAAAGATGACAATCTTAATAAATAAGCTTTACTATTTACATCTTTATATATTGCTTGGAGACTTAAATTAGATCCGTTAAAAACAAACGAACGCAAAATAAAACCCAAAATCGGAGCAGCAAACATACAGGCGTGAGGTACAGAATTAAGGGTTGAACTGTATTTTGCTTGTTTCTTTTTTTTTTTCTTTTCTCTTTTATACAGTAGACCAGTAGAATTCTTGTGAAAATAGATCCTCAGCACTTCATTGGAGTATTGGTTGACGTGGCTTCCAAAAGGTGCCAAGAAAGATTCCATAATAATAATAATAATAACCATAATAATCATAATAATTATAACAATAATAAAAAGATACAATATGATACATAAATATGGAAGAGCAGTTGGTAATATGAATACATTTTTCTCTAGACGAGATCACAGTTTTATTTGTAAATATTACACTGATATATATATATATAATATTACACATATAATATTATATATATATCATATATATATATTTATATATATTTATATATATAGTACGGCTCAATCCTGCTCCCAGTGAAGTCAACAACAACAACAAAAACACCCGTTGACTTGATGGGAGCAAAATTCAGCCTATCATCTGCAGACAGGTAAGTAATTACAGAGGCCGTACAATGCAAACTCCGCAATGGTTCCAATTCCCTCTTTAATTGCTGGTGAAATGTTTTGTTAAAGCCCTGGTTCTTTGCACTCAGAAGATGGAAACTGGTGGCTGAATTGTGGCCTCACCAAATGAATGAAAAACCAAAAGACCAAACCAGAATGGGAACCAAAGACAACTTGAACTTAATAGCTCCTCACCTCCATCTACCAGGACTACCACCACCACCACGTAGCACCAAGACTCCTCTCACCTGCCTCCTGAAGCCAACCCAAGCTCTTGTTTCTGGCCTCAGAGGAAGCGATTATTACTCTTAATGAATCTTGGATGTGCAGATCAGGCAAAAAGGGGAAAATTCAGTTTGCCAAACTAAGACAGAAACAAAACGTTAAGCCCCACTTTGCTCCTGCAAAGTTGAACGACTGGGCATTTTGAACATGGGTTCCCCGGGCAGCAGGAACAGCCCAACACCAACCCCCTATTGCCCAAGTCGACTGCAGCTCCAAGGAAATACATCTTGGGCCACCTGGACCTGCTCCTGTTGATGTCTTGGTCATGCTCCCACTGAACTGAGTGCTCAAGGTACTCCAGTGGAAAGGGGACTGTCCCCTCCCCAGGGCTCCAGTGCACACAACACACGAGGTCAGCTGGAGGCACAGATGGTTCCGCCTCCCTGGCAAGGAGACGGCTTTCCCCAGAGGATGGGATGACATGGAAGAAACTCAAAGCAAATCAGCCTGGTTGCACCACTGAGACCAAAAAGGGACCCACAACCATGAAGATCTCAAGAGCATCCTCTCCCAGTGATACGAACATGACCATTAACTCACACTGGGGCATCCAGGGATGGGGCAGGGAAGGGCAAGACGCTGCTGAAAGGCTGGGAATTTCCACAGCATCCAAAAAAGTTCAAAGGCCAAATCGCCAGCTCTGAAACCCCTTTGAGCATCCCAGCCTCGGCTGACTTAATCCCAGTTCCTTCTGTCTTCTAGCTTGGCCTTGAATGGAATTGCCGGGCTGGAGTGTGGGAACGGGCTGGTCGGCACCCCGCTTCCCGCTGGCAGGAATCCCCTGTCTGCTCACATAGCAGCTTTCTCCTTCCCCCCCCCCCCCCCCCCCCCCCCACC
>VZTS01025863.1:31340-66817 GCA_013400795.1 Pluvianellus socialis
CCCCCTCCCACCCCCTCAAACTCCCAGACTCTCGCAGCTCTTCGGGATTCAGACTGTGCAGTGCTTCTGAGTGCAGTAATTCGAGCACAGTGAAATACTGGTTAAATGCGTATGTACAGTTGGATAATGTAAAAATAAGCACAAATACACACTTAAAAAAATAATCTGGAAAAAAAAATTATAATAAACTCCGCCCCCCTCCCCCCCACAAACAACAATATACCAGGGGAAAAAATACCTTAGCCTTATTTCCTGGACTTATCACAAAGCACAAGGAAAACAAAACCAGACAATGTTATAAAACCTCACGGTACTTCTAGGGAAATCTACACTTACGTATCTAGCTCTCTACTCAGCTGGCAGAATCAGTGTTTTCCTTTCAAACACACAAAAATAGGCTTTGCTCTTCTTGGATTTGGATTATGCGGGTTTTCTTTTCTCCTTTGTGTTTTTATTTTTCTTTTCTTCCTCTCTGTAAAGACTCGCTTGTTGTTATTTTTTTTCCCCTACTTGAATCAGCTGCAGCAAGAAACTTTTGTTGGCTGTTGGGTTCTCTTTTTTTTTTCTCTCTCTTTTTTTTTTTTTTTTTTTTTTTTTTTTTTTTATCTCTTAAACACAGGTAAAACCTAGAACAAACCGACAGTTACAACCAAGTGAAACCGAAACCGGAAGGGAGGTAGCTGGAACCCGACTCCAAGAGTCCTCTGGTACCATCCTCCTTTCTCAGCCTGGGGGGGACAGCGGAAGATGCAAGAAAAGCAGGAGGACACCAGCTCAGCCCATCTGCCAGAGGGTGGGGAGGGAGAGGGGTAGCAGCTGATAGGAGTTTCCCACCCCACCATGCACCATTCACCGCTTTCTGCTCCAGCTTTCCCTCCCACTGGCCACGGACACCGCCCATAGCCAGGAGGCTGGCTGGTGGCCCCAGGTAGGGTGCAGCCTTGGCTTACTATCTGTGACAGAGAAGATCTTGGCACTAATGTGACCTGGACTTTATAAGCAGCTAAATTTCATCAGCATGGGCACCCTCTCCTGGTCTCCCAAGCTTCTCGTTTGATGTTGTCTCGCATCACTGGCTGAGTGGGTGGAGGAAGTGGGTGGTGGCCCTCTCACCTCCTACCCAATGGCCATCACAGTCATGGAGGGTCTTTCCTAGGGCATTCAAGTCCCTTACAGGGGTAGATGCTGCAAGGCCATCCAGCGGGCCTTGTCCCAGGGTGGGAGCACAGGGGACAGGAGCTGGGTAGGTGTCCATGCCCCACAGCTTCCCTCTCTGCATCCCATGGGAGCATGGTACAGCACCTGAAACACAGAGGGCAAAGCTTTGCCCCAGTGTGATCCTTTCCCAATGGAAAAAAAAAAAATGTTGGGTTTAACATGACTCAGGGCAGCACTTCTGCTCCCAGTTCTGTCAGCCCAGTTGGAGGAGGTGGACAATGCCAACATGGCAGCTAGAAAAAATACCAAATAGCAGCACGGAAAGCCTGCCTGTGGAAAGGGAGTTGGGTCTCCCATGGACTGCAGGAGTGAAGCTGAGATGTGAGGATGTGCTGGCAAGAGACCACTGTCTCCCTTCAGTTGAGAAGGACTCCAGCTCAGCGAGCAGAGGCTATCCCTGGCCAGGCAGAGTTGCTCAGCGAGCCCTGAGCTCCTGGGAACCCACAGAAGCAAGTGGCAATAATGCTTATACAGACCTGTCTCTCCTGAGCAATGGTGGGAAGAGCTGGTGGAAGATCTCCATGCTGAGCTGCAGAACTGAGAAGGGAATTTTGCACTGAGCTGCCATCAGGATGCATGCAGGACCTCAACTGGGGCTCCCTGCTAGGGTGAAACCCGGGTGGGGTGAAGGTGGGAGGTCACGCCAAGATGCCCTGGGCATCGAGGACATGATGTGTTGGCAGTCTGAAAGGCTTTTGAGGTTGTGAGCTCTTCTGATGGGCTGAATGGCACATGAACAAACTACCAACACAAAAAGGGAGAACAAAGGGACTTGAAGGTAACAACCTCTTCATAATTAATTACTTCCATTGTTAATTAGGTGGCAAGGCAGGCCCAGTTTTTGCCAAGGCTCTCCGCACCGGAGGCCATTCAGCCTAACTCCACAGAAGGAGCCCTGATCCCACCATGCCGCCCTTTCCTGTACGCCCCCCGCACAGTGTGGGGGCAGAGCCATCTGCACAGCTCCCATAGACGGGCCTTCTCCAGGAATAACCAGGAGCTTCACAACAGAGAACTCCTCACTTTCTTATGACAATCACCTCTCCAGACCTCTAAATTTTCATTCTTGAGATTAATCTTTGATTTATTCTGACAGAAACAATCTCAACAGTGCCTGGATCCTTGCACTTATAACTCTGTCAGTTTTCCATTTCTAGTTCTCCTACCCATTTTTACATCCATCTCCATGACCTAAATTATCTCCCCTTTACCCTTCTGCCTCTCTCCAGTGCCTAAATGTTCAATCAAGCAGGAGAAGGAAAAAAATCTTTCCAACCTGTCTCTACCCAGTAGATTGCAGAAGTCAGGAGAGTCCCAAGGAACAGCCTTAAGACTTGGAAGGACGCTCTTTTGGATGCGTGTTCTTCCTAGCAGGAGCCTGAAGCAGCAAGAGACAAGCCCAAGCCACACCGGGATTTACATGGGATGGGTTGTAGCAGCAGCACTAGATGCACTGGGCACCTCAGTGACTCAACGTGATGAACCCTATGATGAAATGAGTCTCCAGGAGTCTGGCACAACATGTGTGCCCCCCTGGGCTGAAAGAGGAGGATGTACAACGGGGAAGTATGAGGTCTGCTGCAGCTAATGCCCTTCCTTCTGGAAGATTACAGGCAGCTAAACTCCTGGGCTGTCAAAGGTGTCCAACCCACTGGCCTGGCAGCTTAATACTGACAAATCTGACCAAAATTCTAATACTGACTCCTGTGGTCCTTTCACCGTATCACGTGCCTCCTCCTCCTCCTCTTCCCTTCTCCTGGGAAACCAGGAGCATGGAGCGGTTGTTAAATATATACCACCGTTAAAAGCCAGGTAGAGAACCACTTGGCTGGGTGGAGACCAGAAAGCAGATTCCTTTGGCTGGCTGGTGTCCTGTTTTCTTGCCCCAGTGCTGAGGAAGAGACCAGAGGGTTTGAAAGGCAGGTTGTAGGTAAGCTTTAAGGCAGACTGTTTGGTTGCATGGGGTTGTTTTTCACCCTGTCCTGACACAGTAAAGAAACGAGTTGTATGGGACATAGCAGCAGGAGTAGCAGCAGCAGACATGCTCAAATGACAAGTGCGGGCGCGAGTTACCCTCTCTGCTCCTCAGAAGCAATCATCCACGTTCCCCAATGCCAGTCCTTAGACTCCCCATTCCCTGACTCCACCATGGGACCACCTGCCCACCTCCACACAGAAGCGTCCCAGCAGCCCTGTAGCTTCCAGGCAGGCTACAAGGGGGCTTTTTGTTGGCTTTTTGAGGGCAGGGGGAGAAGGAGGAGCTGTACAGAAAGGCCACTGCAGTCTGCTGAGCTCCCTGGCTGGAAGTAGCGTTCCTGTGAGGAGCAGATGCATCCCACGTCTCGAGCTGGCTGGGTGTCTGGCAAGTCACTTGCCAAGAGGCACAGCCCTGTGGAGATCCCACCCCAACCTCAGTGCCCCGAGCATGCGATACCTTGGCATTCAGCATCAGAAAAGGCTCAGCTTGGAGTCCTCCAAGAGCACAGCCTCTTCCATGAACGGTGTGAGTTGTGAGTGCTGGAGAGGGGAAAGTGTTTTTGCGTGGATCATAATCTCTCACTCTTTCTCTCTTTCTCTACTTATTTCTATAAATATGTGTACATAAATAGCTTGTTTCTCGCCTTGAATCTAGATATGAACTGTTCAAATTAGGTGGGCATTACATGCTGTTTTGATACATGAAAATCTTCTCGACTTGACTCTTGGCTGTTTGTTTCTTGTCATCACTATTTAAGATATAGTTAATACATAAACCCCTACATTGAGTTCTCCTTGGACAAAAATTAAAGGCAGACTGGTTGAATTCTAAGGGTCCCTGGTGCAGAAATGCCATCCAGTTGAGCAGCTAAATGTTAAAAACGATACCAAAAGGGATGTGGTGTCTCTCCTAGCCTGCCTTGAGCAATGTGGTCCTCCATTCCATGTCGCTTGGCATTACCCAAGACTGAAGCCACGGAGGTCTTTCTGATTGTGTTCTTGGGCGTTGGGGTCCCGGCAAGCACACTCTCCTTGTAGGTCACAGGACATAGGGAAAGGAGTAACCTGGGGAAGGAAATCAAAGGCACAAAGACATGAAGGAGGGAAAACACCTACAGCACCCTGGAGAACAAAGATGGCCTCTGGAGTGGTTCAGAGGTCAGGTGCAGTCTCCAGCTGTGTTTTTTTTCTTGTGTGATTTATTTTAGTCCTGAGCTGGTAGTGCACTGAGGCCTCAGGTGAGCTATGGGTCCATAGGAAAGGCTGTGAAAAGTGTAAAGAAGAACCTGTTCCACTTGTGCAGTTACTGGTCAGCAGATACTCTAACAGTCCGTATCAAGCACGTGAACATAGCTGATTGGGAAGACATGTACTTCTTGGGCAACCCTAGGGCTTTTCAGGGTACTTACCACGACACTTGGATCAATTACTCTGCCAGTCTCTTCTGAAAAGTTATCCTTACCCAATACGCCTACAAACACTAAATGACGGCAAAGTTACAAAGCCCTCATCTCACATGACCAGCTCAAATGCTCACCAAACACAACTGGGTCCAGCAGGTCCCAACTCCAGCTTCCCTGTAGCACTCCTACCCACCTCCAGCTTGGTGGCTTTGGTGATCTCTACTCCTGGTCCATAATCTCCCCACTGTAGGGTACCACTTTGCAGTAGGGCCCTATGGCTTGGGTGCTGCTGAAATGCCTAAGTCCATTTGTGCCCTTAATTAGGAATGTTCTTCGTTTCCATTCCTCAGGGCAGGAACTGAACCAAACACTACCTATCAGATCACCAGGATAGAGACTTCTCTAAATACCTGTTGTGTTTAAGGTCAGGAGATGCAGCTAATGGACACTGAGGAACAGCAAAGGAATGCAAGTAAGAGACTGCTACGTGCCTGATCTGTCGTCTGTCCGTGATCTTTCTGGAGAAGCGTGGGATGGAGCTGAAACAATAGCCTGCAGTGCCTGGCTAGCGGAAGTTGATTTTGGCCTGTTGCATCATGGTATTTACATGAAGAAAAAGGGGTGGCGGTGGAACACTGTCTCGCTTGCCCTGAAGTGAATTCCCAAGAATTTCTCCCATCTGCACAGACTGAGCAAATGACCTCATTCCCTTCCTTTACACTCCTTCCAAGACAGTGCCACAACCTGTTCAAACGTTCCCGGTGAGGGCTGCACGCGTGCGCTCCGTCTGCTTCCCTTGGCTTTGCTGCCACATGTTTGCTCTCTCTTTCATAAATACTTTTTTCCAGGCTATGAAGCCTGGGTCTGCCTGTTCCCTATGTATCATCAACAGCACCTCTAGGAATGTGGACCAAGCACTGAACAAGCACTTTGTGCGTGAACACAAAGCTGTCATTTCCACCTAGAACTTCCACACGTGTCCTTGCATGTCCATCTCTAGCATGCCTTTCTCCTGACGCACACAAGAGCAGGATGGAGGGGTGTGGAACTTTATTTCACAACTGGAGAGCCTAAGGCAGGGACATGCTGACAGAGATATTAAATAGCCAACGCTCATCACCAAATCAGGGTTTAGAGAGTCCCCTCCCCCTGCATTTGACTTAATTCCCAGAAGACCTGACCCTCCAGGTAG
The DNA here is from genome assembly GCA_013400795.1 of Pluvianellus socialis. NCBI lineage: Eukaryota > Metazoa > Chordata > Aves > Charadriiformes > Charadriidae > Pluvianellus > Pluvianellus socialis. The sequence continues at coordinate 37,131 of VZTS01025863.1, forward strand.
GACAGGGTGATGACTCTTCATCAAGCCATGCCCTTGGTGGCTTATGAGCCAACCACTGAATAATCTGAATCTACAATTGTGTAAATGTGGAGGTTGCAAAGAGAAGAGATAGTCCAAAAAGTTAAAAGCAAATCAAGTCAAATAATTGGAAACTAAAGAAGTTTATAAACTGCAGAAAACAATAGGAGCTTAAGGGTCACTTGATCCAACAGAAGCCAGCCAGAGCAGGACTGTCTCATATCACAGTGTTATGAATATTCTTAGATAGGAAAACAGAGACGTCTGCAAACAATGGGGTTTGGGGAGGAGGCCGAGGAGGGATTGTTTAATGACTGAATTAAAATACTGGAAAGGAAAAAAGAAAAGACATGAAAAAATTTGACTTTTAATGTTCAATGTAGAATGAAATATTTTGGTTTAGATTATCTGCTACAGTTCAGTTTTGACCTTTCCCTCCAACACATACAAGTAAAAAAGACTATTTCACAGCAAAAGTTATGTCTTCAAACAAAACCTTATTTCATTTACAAAATGCTCAAAGAAAACATTTAAATATGTTTGCAGTTTCCCCCTCTTTTTATTTTTTATCCTGAATCATTCAGTTCAATCTGGATTTGGCAATGATTTTGACTTAAAGAATCCTCCTTGTTGTACAACAAAACTACTGGTTGGAGGTGAAACCTGGGAACCTGATTCTTTCATTTTTCTTGATCAAACTTTTTGCTCTCCCTGGCCCAGATTCACTGCGTTTGTGTGTCACAGTCTTACAAAGGGGATTAAGTAGCCCCTGCCTTTCAAGGAGAGAGACGGGCTCACAGAGAAGGTGGACACACATTCTGCATTGAACACAGGACAACCACACATCCAACTCGGGCGTTTCAGTAAAGTGGCTGAAAGGAGCTGTGACATCCTACTGCACTCTGTCTCTGCTGCTGTCCATGCATAAGTGGGACAGTGAAGCGTGCAGCAGGCATGGAGATACCATCAATGCTACCATTCCACTTGGGAACATCAGAGCCAAGAGTGAAAGCCCTTCATGACCGTGTATCCAAACTACCACCTCACGTTCCCCTAACCTACTCTGTGGGCTGTGGCCTTAGAAACACAAACTGGCATGAGTTTGATGTTGCCTTGAAGTGATCTACCTTCTTCATTCCCTCTCCTCCCATTTCTCCTTGTGAGTATGTCCCTTGTTTTCTGCTTTGCTTTCTTACAGGTCACTGTAAGTGTGTGCTCAGCACTGGAGCAACCTGAACACAAGGCGCATGCAAGAGACTAGATTGCTACAACATCGCAGCCAGTTTCTGGGGAGAATGAGCCACTAGAGAAGAAATGTCTTGCTGTGTGTTGTCCTCTAGAAACCCACCAGTCTCCAGCAGCGGTCATGGACAAAAGGGCAGAAGTCTTGTCCCTGGGGAAGGGCTGTGGCCCCAGGAGCAGAAAGTTTCATGGCTAAGCAGCAGTCACAGCAGTGGGTTTCTTCCTGATCAGATTAGCCTTATTCACTTTATGTCCCTTACAGAGGTTTTTTTTAATGCAATTTGATTTTTACAGTGCTATTGTCCAGATGGATGAATTGTTTTGTCTTATGGCAGTGAGCTCCAGAGATCAGTTTCCTATTATGTGAAAAGGCAGAGATTTCTACGGGTAATGAGCACAACCACTGTCATATTAGACAAGACAAAATTCTCCGAAGTCTTAGTAGTAATACAAGGTTTCCACTTTAAACAACATCTACAACAAATATGCATTTGAGTTCCCCAAGGACCTGATTTCCAGAGGTATTTAGGGAATCAAACCCACACACAGCATCTAGGAGGATTGTCACAAGTACCCAACTCAGAGAAGCTGTAAAACCCCCCAGAAAGAAGGACTGTCTTTTGCCTTGGGCTCGTAGAGTGACAGCCCTCTGGAGTACAGAGCCACAAATAAAGCTGCTGGATGTGCTAGAAATAATAAATGCTGAACCTTTTTCTGGATGATAGCCCATTTAGGTGTGGAGCCTAGATATACATACTCCAAGATTAACTGCTTCTTTTCTTTCTAAATAGGTCTGTGAAAGCCCAACTCATTAACAGAATATATGACCTGCACTGAAATTTCCAGATATACCCATTGTAAAGCCAGTATTAAAGAATCAGCTCTTCCTCCTTTCACCCGCCAAGTTCTGCACCCACCCTACATCCATCTCCCCTTGGAGAAAACCTGGCTAATATCTAGGAGGGCAGGGAAAAAAAGCTAAAAATTAAGCTTAGGGCTTTGATGAAGTAGTTCAGGATATCGTCTCCTCAGACTAACTAAAATAGGTTGAAAAAAGCACAACTGAAGAACACAGTTCTGCACGCCTACACACATCCCCTGCACACGCACACATGTCTGGGAGATGATCCAGAACAGAGCCACGGTGTGGATCGGCAGCACTTAGGGGAATGTGGGTCACACCTGAGCCGCACCAGACCACAGACTCTCTGTCTTCATGAGAAAACAGACACAGCCCAAATCACATCCGTCACCCCAGGAGCGTGCGCTGCGTCACACACCATGCTCTGAACCTAAAGGAGAAATGGCAGCAGGCGTAGGAGTATGGGCTAGGTAGGGGGCTAGCACGGACATCGCGGGTGTAACGCACAGGAGATCTGAGACACCACCAGCACCCATGCTGTGCAGCACATGAACCCATACTTCCATTCTCCACTAAACTATGGGAGCCCTAAGCATCCTCTCCCATGCTAGGCGATGAGACCTTGAATAAAACCCAAGCTCCTGCTTGGAAACAGGGTGACATTTGTCGGTGATGCCATGCTCCTGCCTGTGGGAACAAAGACAACGATACAACAGACCAGTGCAGAACGGGGATCCAGGTCATGAAATAACTGAGAGGCCACAAATCCTCGCTACACGGCACCTATCTAAAGAGGCTGGTGACGTCCCAAGACAGATCCCTGCTGAGAAAGGCCAGTCTACAGGGAACTGGTGGGAACGTTGACAGGAGAAATCCCAGACAGGTACAGGGAGGGATGGGAAACAGTTCTGCAAAGGGCCGTAGCTCATCCCTCCTGCAGGCTCCTATCAGGCTGTACCTCCCACCCAGCGCGCTTGGGATGGTTCACAGCAGCACCAGGGCGGGCAGGATCAGGGCCGGGGAAGGACCCCAGTTGGAAGGCGGGGGGGGGGAAGGAGGGCTGCAACGTGTTGGGAAACAGCCTGTTGTTAGATTTCAGCCCTGAAGTGTTTGCGAAATCTCCCAGACAAGCCTAACTGGAACTACGAAGGCTGCGCTGCAGACAGAGCCTCAGCAGGCGAGCGCGACCTGCGGAGATAAGCGTGGCAGCCCGTGCCGAGTGTCGCAGCCCCGCGCCTCCGAGACCCTGGCAGCCCAAACGCCGGGGTGGATTCTCTTCCCTGACAAGGTCCTTGCGGGACAAAAATGCACCTTGTCAGGGTCTTCTCAGCGTTTTTTGGCGTTTAGGTCACCAGGGCTGTTTTGAGATAACAGAAGAAGAGCGAGCCCCCTTTTAACTCCAGGGGCTGGTATGAAGGTTCACACCTAGGGCACCGCTCCAGAGGGCCTGGGAAAGGTGAAGATGAAGCTCTCAGGAAACCTCCTCTCCCTGCAGAACGTACTGTTTTAAAGGCTTCAATTTTCGTTAACTGCTCCACCACAAACAGGGCTTTCCCCCATGGAAGCCAGCTAGCCTGGTGCAATGCGACGCTACCCAGCAAAACCCAACAGACGCTCCTGTCTCTCCGTTGGGTATAAATCGGGAGCAGCCTCACCAGAACTGGGGGAAGCAGGATGGCCCAAAGCCAGCAGGGATCCCCGGGAAAGCCCTGCCCGCACGCATCCCCGCATCCCTGCCAGCCCGCTGAGCGGAGCGAGGGAATCCGTTTGCCAAAACCGCACGGAGCTCACTTGCTCAGCAATCAGCTGCACTTCCTACCCTCGTGCTACTGATTGTGCAAACATGAATGTAATTAGTCTAAATAATCACCAAAGATTTAATAGGAGCCAGACCACCCAGAGACCAAATAGCTGGCGGTGGCACAGGGAAGGTTCGTTCGCCGGTTTTTGTAACACTTGCTAATGAAGCGAGGTTGGATAGCAAAGCAAACACCCTCTGCTAGCACGTCCCTTGGGAATGCCGTATGTTGTGGGAAGCCCCATGTCCCTTGAAGCCAAGAACGTTCTCTCAGGACAGGCAACATGTGCTACTACCATCACTGCTTTTAATTTACCACTGCCTGGAAAGCCTCCCTTAACGATTATGAAACCAAGGGCTCCAGAATAAGCTCCCACCCCAACCAACCATGACTGAAAAGGCTCCTCCCCCAGCAAACAGCTAGCCACGGAGGCTGCGACCAGCAACTCATGGGTAAGTGAGTTCCTCCTCATGCCGGGGTGACCCAGCCTGTTTGGGGCACGTAGCAGCGCTCGGCCGCTTCCAGAGGCATGAAGCAACACTCCGCATTGTATCCTTCCTTCCTCACCCACCGTTCATTGTATCTCGCCAGCTAATTATAGAGCTGACAAACATACCCAGCTGGGGACATTCAAGTTGTTGGGAGCAGCATCGTGGCAGGAACGTCAGTTCTGGATAAGCAGAATTTCCTCAGGCGGGGAGGTCACTTAGACAGCTAATTGCGTGAAGTGCCTCAAAACCGTGTTCTGCCAACAGAGCAAGACCTGAGATTCCCTGAGACAGGTCGGTGTTGCAGTTAGAGACCTGGGAGAAGGCGCCTATTTCTCCAAAATATCCCAAAGTGGTTATTTCTGTTTTCGTAGGGGTAGGAGTGCTGCAGAACCCCCTTTCCGGGGAGACAGGGGCAGTCTTTGGAAATCCCTGCTGGAGCCAGCAGCAGCCCCTCAGTTCAAAGCTCCTTTCTTTAGGCCTTGAATTCTCGGCCATAAAGTCTCTGAAGAGGTTTTGATAACTTGCCTATCTTTTAGATAAGCAAAGCTTTGGATGAATCCCACACGGTCCTCTATCTACTGCAAGTCCTCATTTGTTTTCCGCCGAGGCACTTGCTGGTTTTCCTCTCCAAGGTGTTGGACAGAAATGTCAAGAGGCTGAAGGGGTGGCATTTGAGATGGGAATTTTTGCCAGGACAATTTTTCTTTTTCTTTTCTGAGTGCTATGGGGCAAAGCCGTTGAGGGAAAACCTGAGCGATAACTGAATGAGACAGGGTTTTCTCACAGGAGCAGAGGGTTTACTCCTTACGTGATGAAAAGGAAAGGCAGAGAGGAAAGACAGATGAAAGGTTGCCCTTTCAAACAGTTTCAGTTAGGCGAATTTTCAAATGGCAAGTTCTATTTAAATTTGCAGGGACCAGGCTGCAGGATCTTCAACTGGGCAAATCTGTGATCCAAGTCTGAAACAAAGCACATAAGCAGAGCCTAAAGAGAGACCTTTCTGATTTCCGCAAGGCCTTTCTAGACAGCCTTGTCCGGGGAAAACTTGTAAAAGGGAAAGAAAAGAGAAAAGAAGTAAAGGAGAAGAGTGACTGGAGAGAAGATTTCCTGAAGTGAATCAGAAAGAAACGGCCATAACCTCTCTCCCTGGAACGTCGCATGTCCCAGGAGTTTCTCACAAGTGGCCGCCAGCCCACAGCCAGCCAGTTATGCCCAGGTTATTTGTTTTTCTCACTTTGGCAGTGTCACGTATTTAATGCTTTAAAAAATAGTATCTTCTTTTATCTGCGGCAGGATACAAAGCAAGAAGCAGCTTCCTAGAGCAGCCAGGCAGAAGGGAGCTGGCAACCTGTGCTGGGTCAGGAGGGTAGGAAGATTAAAAGGAGATGGGATTTTGCTTTGTCCTTCACGGAAGACTTTATCCCCTCCAGATACACAACAGAAGCTTTCTCTCCCTCGGAGGTTGGCCTGCAATGGCCTTCCTGTCTCTGAAAGCTGCTCCTGGGTCACGCACAGGGCAAGCTGTGAGCGGGGCGGCCCCGTCCTCTGCCCCGGCCCCCTGCTCCCCCCCAGCCCACCTGCCCGGGGCGGCCCCCTCGGGCGCCGCAGGATGCGCGACACCGCATCCTTGGGTGGCACTCGTCCCTGCGCCAGCCCTGGCTTCTTGCCCGCTGCAGGGAGGTGCTGATCAATTAGTGCACAACAAATAATTAAGCTGATGAATGTAGCTTTTCCCCACTTGCTGACTGCAGTTGCCTCGAATTTATGCCCACAATATGCCTGAATTTATTCATTGCTGTTTGTAGCATTCAAAAGAGGTCTTTAATGATTTCTTTTAAGCTCTCTAGCCTGACTGTGAATAGTGCAGGGCAAATACTCATTATTTCCTATCTAAGCAGCACCACTGATTAGTCGGCGGTTGGTCAGATAAGTCACACCGCTCTGTTCCCCTCTCGCTGCAGAATTGCACAAGGTCATTTGCTGCTAATGCTCAAATGCAAAGGGAAAACATGGCCTAAGCAAATGCTGCGTGGAAGCCTCTCGTGCATTTTCAGGGCAGCAAAGTAGGAGCGTGCAAAATCTCACGTTAAGTAAGAAGGCTCAGAATTAAAGCGAGTACGGGTTGAATAATTTTGCTTTCACGCAGCCTGGTTCACAGCACCGAGTGCAGCGGAAAGTGCTTTTGGGAGGGTAGTGGGACTGCAGTGAAACTTAAGTCTTGACAGTTTGCGGACATTAAAGATCTGAAGCCAGCTTTTACTTGACTGTTAACTCCTGAATCTTCACATGATGCAATGTTAATCTTCAGCCCTTTCCTAAAATAACGTGCGGAGTTGCTATGTTCTGTTAAATGTGAACCATGTGTCACCTCAGCAATGGCTGCAATGGTGAAAAGATGATAAATCTAAAGCTTGTAAAATGTCCTGTGACATTTTGGGAGAAAAACAGGTGTTGCATAAATGTTAGACATTTATGGGTAAACTTGCAGGGGCTTTAAAAGACTGACACATCTGCCACATAGTATGTAACCCTGAAAGGAAAGGAGCAAAGCAGGCTCTTTCATGTGTCTCTCTCTTTCTACAACTGTATGAAAATACATCCTCATCTGGTATTGGAATTAACGGAGCTGGACTTGCCCCTCCCTACGTCTCCTCCAGGTTTTTGGCTTTTACACCCAATGTGTATTTTAAAACTGTGCCTTTTTAAGTAGGTGGCAAACTGTGCTGGAAGGATTTGGTATGCGGAATATTTTTATTCAGCTCCCTTTTCTCTCACCTTTCATTGTTTTTCCCTTTGGAATATCTCCTGTAACGCTCCACTCATAAACCTCTTCAAAGGGAGGGCTGTATTTGAACAGCCTTGCCTGAAATCTGGTCCCAGTCAAAGGCCTCAGACGGGAAAATAACTCGCAGAGCCGAGACCCGAGGCCCCACGGCTGCTGCCACAGGTGTCGGCGGCCGCTTTGCAGGCAGAGAGGTGCTGCCTGCCGCCCCTTCGGCTTCGCCGCCGCAGCCCCGCCGGCTGGGTTATTAGTCCCCTCTTTACCCTATAAATGTAATAAACTGGGACTTAGCATCTTGCTTTTGGCACGGAAGGTCCAAGGAGAAGGTGGTTTTCTCACGCCTCCCGAGTGCCTTGTTCAGCCCCTGGGATGCTGTTGGTGTTTTGGAGGAGAGGAGGGGCTTTTGGAAGCCGAATGCGTGCCAAGGAAGCGATGGGCTCTGTGGTTCGGACCTGGAACCCTGTGATCTCTAGGATGGGGGCTTGTAGAATACAAACTAAGGCAAGTCTGATTCCCCCGGTCACAAAGATACAGCTCCCAGTGAAGCCAGTGGAAGCAGACTTCTCTCCAAAAAGCTTCAAAACCTCCCTCTCCATGGGGGAAACCTCCCTCTCCATGGGGGAAATCCATCAGACGTGTGACCAGCTGCCCGTCTCTGAATCACTTGCCCTTTGCATTGGGCAGTTTTAGCACAGAAACCAGTAACCAACTGGGTTACAAAGTGCTTTCCCCCTCTTGGGTGGTCGCCTCGTTTCTGGGTGGCAGCGAAGCAGCAGATATTTTGAGCGTGACTTGCCTGGCTGGTAAGTGCTCACGACTCTGTGCAGATCCCACTCTGTCTCAACTCCCTGCCCAGCCATAAATTCTGCTCCCAAACCTTAATCCTATCCCTCTCCCCCTCCATTCAGCATTCACAGCCCTTGTATTTCAGTCCTGTCCTCGCTCCAGCAGTAAGTTGTGCCCTTAGCTCCTGTCCTGATAGGGCTGGTTTGAGTCGGTCCCCTCCTGGCCACCTCACTTCCATTTCTCTGGCACCTCTTGGGATTTTTCATCCCCTGCTCTCAAGCCTGGAGGCAGAGAGATACAGTTTCCCAGGCAGGCTGTTGTAGGAGGAGAAGACCTGCGCCATGCTGAGCTACTGGGCACTTCCAGCTCTGCCCTGCCAGCAGAGGCCAACGAGCAAGCTGTGCCTGCCCTTGGGCTGCTCCTCCCAAGGAGGTGGAAAATCAGCCAGAGATCAGAATCTCTTCTCGGAGACACACTGAAGAGACACTGCCTGTCACCCCGTTCATCCCTGCAGTGGTCATTTCAGCAGGGAGCCCCCGTACGGGCTCTCCACGCCCTGTTCCACCCTTGAGGAACAGAGAAGCTCACCTGCCTCTCCTTCCCTTCCAGCATGTGGGTCACAGGGAGACTTGCAAAAGTAACACAGCAATACAGGAGAAAATTTGTCCAAAAGAGAGAAAAACTACCTCCTCCCCAACCTCCTACACAGTGGAGAACTGAACTCCTTCCACTTGCCAAGACATGTCCACTTCCCTTCCCCAGTATTCCCAGGCGGGCCAGAGTCAGCTCACAGTGCTGTTCTGGTAAGAGATCTTTGGCTGAACCAAGGAAAAGAAGCCTCCAGCCAAAGCTGTTTAGAAAGGACTGTTCCCTACAGACAGGTCTTCAGTGCCTCAGCTGCGGCAGAGAGGACCTTCTTCCTTGGACGGGTGAAATGGGAGATGTCATATGCTGCGCTCAGGCTCCCTCTCTCTGTTCTCAAGTTTTGTTATTTATTAATATATCTCAGATAGTTAACATAGCTGGATTTTCTTCATTCTGATCTACACTCAAATCGTGAAGACAAGGTAAAAATCTCACAGGGCAGAGGGTAACATTTTCTTTCTTTCCTTTGGGAAACAAGTTCAAAATCAATCCTGGTTAGAAACATAGGAAATGTTCTACTGCTTGAAACTACAAGCTCCATCGCTCATCTCCTGTCTCTAACAGCAGCCAGAAATGGGTGTTAAAGAAGCACAGAAAGGGGACGTGTGGAGAGATCCTTCCCTGGGCTCAGGCAGCCAATGGGTTAGGTATTCTTGAGCCAGAAACTGCATGCAGATCACAGCATTTAATAGCCACTGATGGAGCTAACTACCATGAATATACCTATTCTCTCTTTAACTTCAAATATATTTTTGTTCTCAATAACACTCTGTGGCAATGCATCCTATCGTTCAAACACACATTGTGCGAATGAAACACTTTCTTTCACTGGTTTGGATCCTGCTTCCAGGTAACTACCATTTCACCGCCTTGCTGCTGAGTGATAAGACATAGTGGATTTTATTTTCCTAAGCATCCTCTCTGCACTAAATAATGTTTTTCTAAATCTCTGCCACTAACCGTGCCCACTGTCTTTTCTGCAAGATTTGCAGGTCCTGGTCTATGTGGTGTCTGTGCAGAAGATATTTCACTGCCCTGCTGCCCTGCTCCACGTGCCATACGCACGTGCCATGTATACGGGTGTAAACATGGATCAAATACGGACCTACAATGATGCTTCCATTTTGCCCTCTGTTCTTTTCCTAATGACTCCTAACCTTCCGTTTCCCTTTTGAGCATTGAGGGTGAATACCAGGATGGGCAAATACACCCTTCTCAGTGTTTCCGTGTGAATCTCCTGAGCGGTAGGTGCAGCTTTTCTGATGAACACGCCCCAGGGTTTTGGAGGAAGCCAACCTTTGCCTTTAGAGAAGCTAGGGTTTATTTACAATAAGAATGAACGAATGCCTCAGCTCTATTTAAGAATCTGTCTTGCACGCGTGTGAGGCAGGTTATGATGGGAAATGCACATGCATATTAAGAGAGAACTTCAAAATGAACCAACAAGAACTCAGTGTCTATGGTGAGCTGATGCCTGTACTGAAGGTCCTTATGAGACCTTGACCTCCCCTATTCTAGCAAAAATAAACTTTTTTCCAGGTGCAAAGCAGCACCCACCAAGGAATTCCCAGTGAAAAGAGGAAGTGGCATCCCTACCTTTTTGGTCTTGACTGTTGAAGCACAGCAGTCCCCACCATCATAGTTGCAGAAGGCTCGGTTGTTGATGGAGTCACAGTAGTTGTCCCCCATGAAAGGCTGAAAAAGGAAAAAGCAGAAAAAGACTGAGAATGTGGACATGGATAAAACCTGTAACGAAATGTCAGAAGGAAGACATGAAGGCTTGAGGGAGCTGTGTAGTTTGTAACATTACCACCTGCCCTGAAAAGCAAGAGATAATTATTCCCCTCTCCCTTCGAAGCAGGCAGAAAAAAAGGACACTAGAATGAAAGGAAATGGGCCCTTGTTGGCTTTTCACATCCCACATAAGATGATGCTTCAGGAATATTAATTTGACTAGGCCCAGAGACAGCATCAAGGCATCTAAAATTGTGGCACCTTTTGATAATTTTAAGCTAACCTTCTGAAACTATGTGGGATAAGAAGAAGGTTATGTATAGCAGCAAAAATTGGCTTGCTTTTAATAGCTGTACTTTCCACCACAGTTCTCCTAACTATGCAACAAGTGTCAGCAACAAGGGCGCAAAATATATCACCAAGAGAAATGGAAGTGGTCCGAGCTCAGCACAAGGACCACGAGCCCTCGTTCTCTGACCAGCAGTGACTGTGTGTGACCTTGTCCGTGACACGTAATCTCCCTCCACTCCACAGCTCAGATCTGGGATAATGGCAATTATTCAGAGGAACATTGTGGAGAGCTATTAAGAAAAATTCATAAATCACTTCAAAAAAGAAAAAGCGGTCACTAGTCTGCGCAGTGTGATCACTAGTCTATGTGCTGCACAGGACCTGAATAATAATCACGACTCTGAAGAAAAGGCTTGAAGTTTGGTTTTTCATTACATGTTGGAGCTCTTGGTCAGCCAGCACAAAATCTTTCTTGGAAGTCAAAAACATGCCCGATGCTAAAAAAGGCCCATGCCAGGTATGACAAACCCTGGCAGCACTGAAAGCTCAGAAAAATGGATGCTCAGCCGAGAGCACAGGCACATCTTTGTGCCACTTCTTCCACGCACAGGCTCCTGGGACCATTCCCATTTTATCTGCTCTTCGGAAAATTTGTTTATCCTGCACTGTGAAAAACACACTGGGGACTTCCCTACAAGAAGGCATCATTGCAGAGCAGGCGAGGAGGCTTGTGGAGGTTTCCTGAGAGGATTTTGCAGCAATTGCATTACCCGAGTCTCCCTGATGATAGATACCTGAAAAACTGGCAAAGTTCTGCAAATTTAAATATTTCTACCAAGGTATAGAAAATCCAGGCAATGATGGCAATATTGGCCAGGAGCATGACTACCAGGAGGTGACTCACTTATTGTGTGTCACTCATTTAGCAAATACTAAAATGCTGACGAGGAAATCAGAGTTACAGCGTGAGGCTCCTATCCCAGTAAACTGCCTTAACTCCATTGATTTCCACAGAGATTAACTTATTTATACAGGCAAAGACTTTGACTTGCAAACACTCTTCCAACTTAACGAATATGCTAAGAGTTAAAAGGTAATGATTTATGAGTAGATAGAGAGATATTTTTATGCCAACTTGGTCATATTGAAAAAAGTGAACTTTGCCCAACCTCCCACGACATTTTGTAGGCTTCTCCATGTTTCCCCTGTATCGCCTGGCTGTTTCTTCTCGTCAAGAAAGGCTTGCCTTTCCTCTCCCATGCCTACGTCTGTATTCTACCCTTATGAACACTGGAAAATTAGTAAAAGAAACTTGTGGAAGAATTTTCCACTCACTTGCACTGGCACAGAGTAGGCAAGTCAATACTTTGGAGGAGAAGAACAGGACAAATAGCACCTATTCTGATTTGGTACCAGTATCCTCTTTTGGGAGACCTTGGAGGCCTGGCTGTGGAGGGTGAGGTGTCTGTAGGTCTTCATGCATATCTTAGTGCGTCTGTAATTTTGGAGGACTATACAGGTAGTCCAGAGGGACTAGTTTTCTACTAAAACACCTAAGTCAGCTGCCGAGGAGTACGGGGCTGACTCCTAAACCTCTATTGCTGCCACTAGGGAGCGACAAAAAATCACATTGCAGCAGCAGTCTGGGTTACCTCCGTGATCGCCAAGAGCAAAATAATGCCCTGCATACAGCCTTCTATTCAGGGAACCCGAAGGATAATACATTAAGGATTGTATCAGCTTAATGGCCCAGTATTATTGACCTACTGGCTTATTAGTCGCTGTTTCCATAGTCGTGAAAAAAGGCTTGGTGAAGATGGCGTCTCTTCTGAAATCTTAATGTCAGAGAACCAGCACTGGCCCATCCGTGGATCCTGGAAGCATCATGCTCTAAAAATGATGCTAGAGGCCATTATCAATTGTCTGGGCAAAGCCTTCCAAGATGATAGATTGCGATGCAGTGACACTGCTGAATGAATGATGAAAAGAAGAAAGTTCCTATTGATGCAGAGGGGTTTGGCAATTAACAATGATGGAAGGGAAGAAAATGCTGAGAAAAAGCATGTCAGTAATAATGGCTTCTGGTAAATTATTACATCATTGCAAAGTTTGCCTCAGTAACAACTGTCCTTAAACAGCAGGAGAATGGATACCCAATGGTGCATCAGCACCTGAATGGCATTTCTTAATGGTCGCTGGATGTTATTTTAGCTCTCTTTGGAGAATAGGGGCGCCCAGCCAGCCTGCATGAATGTAATGCGTGAGATGGCTTATGACATTCAAAGCACTGACAGCAGAATGCTTTTCATTTAGGGAACAACTAGACAGAAACTATTACATTGTTGGAGAGTTATTACCCTCTTGGGCTCAACATTTGTATGCGAAGGAAACCTGTCTTTCACTTCAAGACAAATCACGTCGCACAGCAATGTGGTCTAGAGTTTCGTGTCAGATTTAGGAGTTCTGTGCCATGTTCTGCCACTCCGGGCAAATAACTTCAGTGCGCTTGTAAAATTGGGTTACCGGGTGCTGAGAGAAAGTCAGTGCTGCAGAAGGTCAGGAGATGTGTGGTCAAGACACAGCTCTTCCATTGCCTGGCCATGTAACCAAAGCAGCCACCTATATCCTTCTGCTTGTGAACTACCTCATTTCTAAAATTGGCATGAAGCTTCCCAGCTTTACACATGTGCCACAAGGATTGACTTCTTGAAATGGTTGAGAAACTCAAGGGCTGGCACGATGGAAACTGCATGAGCGCCATGACCCAGAGAGAGGTGCTCCAGCCCTGTTTAACCACTGGAAGCATCTTAAGACTCCTCAGACTTTTCAAAGACTGTTGCCAGCAGAAACAATGTCCTTCAAAATAATTGTTTTTTTTCAAACAACACACAAGACTGTAAAAATGTATCACAGCTGAAATGTAACTGCATTTTTTTTTTTTTGGATTATTTTATTTTCTGGTTCAGACGGAGGTGCACTGTGGAGGGATGTGTGATTTGCTCATCGTCCAGCTGTGCTGTCCACCCAGTGGTATCATTTCTGCCTCTGGCTTTCCTAAAGTTTACATGCCCAAAGTCTATCTGGCCTTGGAAAGAATTGGCCCTCTAATAAGTTGTCAAAATCAAGGAAAAACAATTGAAGGTTTTTGCAACTTCCCATTAATCCCAGATCCTGGGAAATTCTGACAGTCTACCAGTGTTGTCGAGCCACTTGATCATTTAACTCCTGTGAGAGTCACCCAGCCACTGGCTCTAGGAAAACCACAGGTTTCACCACTGAGTGTCAGAACTGATTCAGAAGTTCACAGTCTGTTGGACAGGACAGTCAGGACAAAAGCCTGTTTGCTCCACTTGAAAACCAGCATTTACAACCCAGGTGACTGCAGTGACTGTTACCATAACATTTAGGAGAGCGAGCACGGACCACCTGAGCTAACGCAAAAGCTCACCTCGCAGCCTTTGACACAATGAATGAGGGAAGGGTGAGGGTACCACTTGAGTCCCGCCGTGCAGACAACGCTCTGGAGGGGAGAAGAAAAAATACACAACAAAACAGGTTAAGACAAAGAAATCAGTGTACAGAAAGTCAGCGTCCTGGCTCCTATGGCTCTCCTGTACTTAACCAATGAAGTTCAGTTCCTAACACCTCTTGTGTTCTTAGGACCTGGCTGTCCTCCAGGTATTTACAAGAAGTGTTGGACTTGACACTTGCAATAACAGAACATTTGAGATTAAAATAATATTTAAGGTTCTCCTAAAATGTCATGTCCAATATTTCACTCATGGTGGGGGAACGTGGCAGGGAAAGGCAAAGGCACAGGTCCACTGTCTTGCTCTTGGGTAGGGAGGAGACATTTTAGGAATTAATTGATGGATTTCTTTGGCGCCGCATAACATTGTTCTCTTTTGCTACCCATGGTGTCTGTGCTTCTTGAAGATGCTAAAGGTGGACTTTCAGATATATTTTTTGCACCATCCTTCAGATCTTAAATGAAAGCACTTCCCACTACATGCCATCAGAATAACTCCCAGAAAGGACAGCATCAACTGCTACCTTATATGAACCTCATAATAATGTCTGTATTCATAATAATTTCTGTATTTTTAATAAATTCTGGAGTGCCTAGTTTTGGGCAAAAGTGATGACCAGCTTACTCAATGATGACACAGACAGGACAGCCATTGTTTGTCTGTAGTCATGGAAACTTAGATTTTAAAAGTGGATGAAAAGTTCAGACAGCCCGTAGACATAGTAGGTCTTCTAGACCATAGAGGTCTAGGAGAGAGGACTCCCATCCATTAACCAGGACATCAGGCACAATATTCATTTTTGGGTTACCATCCATGGATGAAACACTACAATGTCCAGTTGGGCAAGACGAACATCTAGGCGCTTGCCCAAGGGCAGGGGTCAGGGTTGGATGGAGGCCTGGGGAAGGAAGGAATTAACATTTGGGAAGACCTGACGCACAAGCCATCCCTTCCCCTGTTTATCTGAGGGCTAATTTAATCCATCTGCAGGGGAACCTCAGCATGTTTTTACAGTTTCTGTCATTTGAGGCTTACCTGGTGTGTGCTAGAAAAAGGACTTTTATACTATCTGACTCGGGCTGTTTATCTTTCCGATGCTCTCGGATTTTCCACTATTAGTCAAGCCCGGCTTGCCCCACCTGACTCGCAACAGGGCCTGTCTGTGTGAGCCGAGAAGCGGCTGGGAGCGCGGGGAGGACGTTGTTTATCCCCCGGGAGGGAGGCTGCAAGGTGCGGGGGCCCTGCGGTGTCAGACATTCCCCCAGCGCACTCTTGACAGACAGCTGGAGATTTCCAGGCTGTTGCCTGCCACAAACGATGAGATTTTTTTTTTTTTTTTTCCCCCTCTTCTGTTTATTGCACTTCAGAGGGAAAAAGAAAGGAAACTTTTCTAGGTTTCAAAATAAACAAGGTCAGTCAACAGACTGGGAGGGGGAAGAGTAAAGGAAGCAGTTCAAGAGCATATGAACCCAACAATTAAACCAAAGTAGAAAAACTCAGGCCAAGGCCAGCCAGCCAATAAGTAGAAGTGCACTTCCAAAGAGCATCTTGCATTCCCCTGGTAAGAAGCATCAATATTTACAAAACCTCTATATAATGTGCGCATGTGTGTGAGCATGTGGAGCTAACAAAAGGAGCTGAAGAGCTCTGAAACAGGCTTTTCAGAAAGGAGGTTTCCAAGTGAGAGCAATCCCTTGCTGAAGACGCACTGACTCCTTTCCTGGTACTGAAAACCCAGCACCCTCCCTTAGAGGAACGGATGGAAGGTGAAGTGTCTTCTAGGACACTGCTCTCCTCGGAGCTCTCGCTCAAGGTCATCTCAAGCCCAAGGGCTGCCCAGCCTTCGGCTAGACAGCCGCCAGGGAAAGGGAGCACAGCCCTGGTCTGCTCTGCATAGCATAGGAAAGCCAGCTGACCTTGTGCTACATTGATCACTGGGTCAGTAGGACATTCACATTGCTCTCAAGTGGTGCCTGCCAAGGGCTTAGTCCCAGTTACTTCACCCTCTCCTGCGATGATACGTTGCTAGACTAGCGGAGACCGTTAGAGCTACTCCAGGGGAATTCAATCCTTCTAACATTCACGGAGCTGGAAGGACAGTATGCTCAGAGAAGGGCTCTTGGCCATAGACCTGATTCCTCTTGATCTTCCAAACCCCCAATTCCCACCACCTAGCCTGACTGTACCCTCAAGCTGCTGCTGCGGTGTGTGTGTGGTGCAACAGGATGGGAGAGGGGTTGTTCATAGAGGGGAGAGACTGGGTTGGAGAATTAAAAAACTGGGGGATGATTCAGGTCGTTGGGCATCGTTCCTGCCTCTTGGGGTGCTACCAGGCACAAAGGTACCATAGGGCAACTGAGATAAACAAAGGTATAAAAAGCAAGCGAGGACGGATAAAGGCAGCAGTACTGTGGGATGTGGTGAGGATCCGATGGCATCGGTGTGCACAGAAAGGAACGTGGACTTACGGGGCCAACAAAGGAGGCAATAAGAGGTGGGTGGAAGGGCCACATGTGACACCTGCCAGGCGGTGCACAGGGGATAAAGCCCATCTGGCCACTGCCTCTGCGAGCACCATCCCCTCCCCGTGCCACCACGTGCTCCAAGCCGCTGCAGTGACATATGCTGCCCTCATGGCCCTGGCTCCCCTCGTGCATCGGCTTCTGCAGCACAGCTGCCCTCCCGCACAGGCCGCGCTGCGCAGCTGGGTGTATTGACTTTGGTCCCGTCCCCATCCCAGCAACGCCATCCAGCTACATCTGCGGTTTGGTGGCTGCGACTCCATCTGCTGCGAAGGGAGAGGAAGCCGGGATGCACTCCCACAGTAGGTAACAAAGAGCCAAGAAAGCAAATCAAGCTGTCATTTTCTCCTTGTGAGGGAAGACCTAGCGCCTCCGGTCACGGCGCTTCCCTCCCATGGTGGGACTAACACAATGATGTCAACCATTTGCGGGCTGCAGAGGGGATTAGGTTTCCCCAGGAGAGGCGGGTGGAGAGCTCTCCTCCACCTTAGATGGGTCAAGTGTCCCCCAGGGCTAAAGCCCAGGGACTGGCATCTACCAGTCTTGGCTAACTCTCTCCTCAGGCACTAAACGAACATGACAATTAACCGTGGGCTTAATGTCAGGGTGGTGAGGGGATCAGCCGCTGCTGCCAAAGGAGGGGAGACACGGTGCTTTGTGGCTGTTTCCTCCTGTAGTTACAGATGGGGTGGGAATTCTTGCCTTCCTGGGCGCTGAGCCCCTGCACTGCAGTTAAGTCATTTCATCGCTCTGCGACTCAGTTTCCCTGCCTGCAAAAGGAGCTCACAGAAAGAGGAGAAGGGAAGGAAGGAGGAAAACTGCAAAGCTGAAATGAATAAGGGAGTATTTAAGGAGAATTCCCCTTAATGACTTCTGGACATCCAAAATCCCAGAGCTTGCAGTGCCTATGGGAAAACACATCGCCAGCAGTAGGGCACCATCCCAGGCGTGCGGAGGGCCCGTGGCCACACTCAGCCCCGCTGGTAGGCAGAGTTGGGGCATACCAATCCTTCCAAGGCTACCCCATGCACGCATGTGTTGGCACAGTATTTGGCCTCTTCCTGCTCAGCACAAAGGCAAGGACCCAAATTCAGACAACCTAAGAAATCAGGCATCTGCCCAGGTTCTCTGCAGTCCATGGGAAGGAGCTGTCAAACCATCTTTCTGAGACGTTTCGTTTTTTTCTCTCCACTGCCTGCGTCATCAGCCTTGGCAGCTCCAGCTATAGGCGTCTCCAACAGCTCGCTGCCCCGTGCACGCGCACGGTAAATGGGAAATGGTGGGGACAGCAACAGTGGCTCCCAACATGACCCACCGCAGAACAAGACACACAGAAGATTTCAGGTGATTTTTCTTTTTTTTTTTTTTTTTTTCCCCTGCTGAAAATACTGATTTGGAAGACGCTGCCAACTTGCAATGGTTTCGGCACACTGTTTCAGACCCAACAAAGCAACTCAGCCTAAACCAATTCTGAAAAACATAGTAATATTTAGACATTTTTCAAAATGAAATATCTGTTGTTGTTGTTCCTTCAAGAGGACATTTAATTTCTAAGGCTTTTTTTTCATTTTCATTAAACAAAAAGTTCAAAAAAAATCCTTGGAAATGAAATGTTAACTTATGTTCAAACCAACATGTTTTTTTCTCCAATTTTTTGGTTCACCAAAAATCACAACAACAAGAAAGTCACTTTGATTAGGAGAAAACATTTTTTTTTTTTAATTTGACAGAACTTCCAGCGAACCGAAAAATCAAGTGATTTGCACAGCTTTGCTCTAAACAACCCTCAGAGGAGGGATGGTTCCCTCTTCCTGCTTTGCTTCCATAACATCTGTTGCTTGAGCAGCTACACACAAATATTTTTTTTCTTGTTGGCTCTCCCTATGTTTTATCTGCTCCTGTGCTCTCAAAGGTAAGCCCCAGAGATGGCTCCTGCCTTTATCTGCTTCTTATGCTGCACTCATTTGTACATTATTTGTGCCTGAAATTAAGTAACTAAAAGTGTTTCCTTTGCGTCATTCAAGTACTTTGAGGTCCACAAAGACTTGCCATGTAAACGCAACCAGCTGCTCGCTTTACTCGTACGGCACAACAGCAAGCTGTCACTGACCGTATTTAGAGACACATATTATTAATGATATATATCACATTGCCATGGGGACTTTCCCCTAAGGCATCCCAGTCCCGTCTCTCCAGGGTCTCCCTGGTCCCATGAGCAGCAGCAGCATTTCCCCCAGCGGCACCCCACGAGGAACCGCTCCCTGTGGGTGACATCCCCTGATCTGAAGAGCTGAATAAGATGGATGTTTTACAGCTACCAAAAAAATTCCCTCCAGCGTGTCTCGGCATCATCCCGCCTGTCTCCTAAAGGCTCCCCTCCACCTCCCAACACAAGTTTTCAAGCCAAAATCTCACCCTCTAGTTACAAAGTGTGGCGTTGAACCTGTACCTGTTCACAGCCTAAAGCCCTTGCGAGATCCTAACCATCAGGGCAAAAAAGGTCTTATTTACCACTGTACTCTTGGAAACCACAATTTCTCCTCCATCCCTCACTCCCCTCATCTCCCCCTTTACTGCTATATGTTTTCCCTGCTGCCTAATGAGCCCTCCAGAGACCTGCAGGTATAAAACTCGTTACAGCTCCCTCTGTGTACCCGCATCAATAAACGAAGGAGCGCAGCAGAGAACGGGAGGGAAGCTGTCACTTGATTTCACCATGAATTACAAAACCACTTTAAAGTCTAGCGCTGGGGAAAGGGCCAGTGAGAAATTGCCCCTAATACAGAGACAGGGGTTTTCTTTATGTTTCATGCCAGAATCTTGGCAAAGCCTGGGCTGAGGCAGTAATATCATCTCGGTGTCTGGAGTGAATGGGAAGCTGGGAGGGACACCGCGAGCTTGTCCTATTCTCCACGCTTGGGTTCCCCACCCCTTTCCAGGATTTATTCTATTGCTCCTTGTGAAATAGGGAAGTATAAAGTGGTGGAGATTTTTGGAGCTGCTCGCTATCCACAGGCAAGGCCAGCTCTCGAAAATCCCAAACCCCGGGCACATATTTAGGCATGCAGAGAAACAAAGAGACTGTCAAAGCCGCTCAGGACATGCTGGGGCTGGGTTGGCTTGTTCTCCTCCTAAATGGAGTTCAAGTGCGTAAAACGGACTCCTGCAAAGCCAGGGCCAAGTATGTAAAAGCCAACAGTGTTGGCTGAAGCACCACCAGCGCCCCGTGCCCTGGTGATGTGCCAGCGTCTTCCGACATGCACTTGGGCATGTCCAGATGAACACCTCCACCTGCAGAAATGCTGCGTAGGCACCAGCTCCCAGTTACCCACATTTCTGGGCAGGAGGGCACACTGGTGTGGATGGCATGAGGGTTTTCAGGAAGAGGTGGATGAGTGGGTCTCGCACCGGTACCCAAGTGTAGGGGTGAAACCAAGCAGCTACTTGCCGTGAGTGGCACGTGTGTGCAGGGGTGAGTGCAGGTGGCATGTCCCCCTTGTCACAGCCCGATGCTGGCGTGTGCTGGAGGGTGCAGAGGAGAGAGTGCCGTGAGCGGTTAATGCTGCCGGCGCGTTTGCAGCAGGCAGGAGGAAGAAGCAGTGACCTCTGGAAGGGGCTGTGCTGAGCAGGCATCTCTCGCATGCGGGCAAAGGGGCGGGGGGAGGACTCAGCCAGCTCTGCTGGTTCGGGAAATGAAATACCCTCTGTATCAGCTTCTTTTGTCATCCAAAAGCAGCGCAGAAAAATCCAGCCCTGCCACCCAAAGAATGCAAAATACTGAGTCGGAGGAAGAAAATAAAACCTGGCCAGTGCCCTTTCTCTCACTGTCCATCACATCTTCCTGTGTCATGAATCATGTTTCCAGATCAGACCCACTGTAGGTGCTGGGCGGATCAGAGCACGCTGTCCAGGCACCTTTACCTTGAACTGACTTTCACTGGGAAATCACGGACAGAAAGCAACTTGGAGAGAAAGCCACCTCGTTACCAGAACACCATGCAAAGACACCAGAAAAATCAGGAATTCTAAAGGGCACAATTCCCCATGTATTCGCCTCATGGAATGAACCCCGGGTAACGCTGTTCACTCACTGCACACAAACATGCAACAAGGGATATGGTTAGCGAAATCACCAGGCACTGACCTTCACTCTTTGTGGGTTCATCCAGTGCTGGATGTCCTGCACAGTCTCGTTCACGCGCAGGAGGATGGGCTCGTGACTGTGATCCAGACATGAGGTGGTACACTCCGCGCCTGCACGGAACACAGAGAGGAGAATAAAGCTAAAGGATAAAGCAAGCAGCTTCTGACCCTTTCAGCATCCTTCCAGCTGAAGGACAGAATTAAGGCTCATTTTCCCTAAATTGCAATTAGCAGTCAACCGTGACTATCACATATCTGCTAGCCACACATGAAATGCTGAGTACAACCCTGCATCACAGCAGGGGATCGTGGGGGTGGCAGATATTCCAGGGCCTTTTAGTATGAGCTGCATATCTAGGTATTTCTCTGGCTATTGACTCCAAGAAGGGGGTCAGGTTTTGCGCTTTCAGATCATCAGGTAAAAATGTGAAGGTTTTTCCATTTCAACTGCTCTTTCAAGCAATGGGACTGATTAAGCAGAGGCAGAACTCATCTCACCTATGACATGACAAAACCCTACAGTTTGATCTGTCAAATTTACAGACCTTCAATAATAATCTTTCAGAGGGTGACCAAACCTAATGATACTGCAGACGAGCTATCACCTAAGTCCCACAGTCGATAAGATGTACGCAGAGAGGTAATGATGGCTTTGTTCACACATAAACCTGCTTTTTCTCTGATTAACTGTCATGCCCAGTGGGAATCCTGTCCTTTCTTTATTAAAACATGCTGTGATACTCTGCAGCAATATCCCAGAGCCCTGTGGTGACACAACCGTAAGCCCTAGCGTGTTGGACCATTACCATTTCCCCCCTGGAAAATCACTCTTGAATGGCACAGCTGCTGCAAACATGTCATTAGGATTTCTGCACTCCAATCAGCGCTGGGGAGGAATTAATCTCCGCACTGGTTTGGAGAGCTGAACCTTGGGCTCAACACACACCTCAGCCTGGAAGGGCAGATTAGGTGTCTGAGGAATTACCCAAGGTGTGTGGGATTCATAGTGACCATGACTGGATGCTATTATTTTCCCCACCTGCTTCTGCCTTCTCGCGTACTCCCACACGGAGGAGTCAGCGGGAGCAGAGCAGAGCCGGGCTGTTGAGCCAGCGAGACGGGGAGCGCTCAGGGTTTGGTCTGGTTTCTCAGTGCACGTGGTAACGGCTCCGTGGGACCTGCTGGATGAGGCCCATTGACACCAGCCCCGTTGCGAGTGAGTGGCAGGAGAGCACCTTCTCAGAAGACCATCAAACAGGCTTCCAAAGGAACAAAGAAGAGAAGGAAACCCCAACAACATGATCCCGAAAGGTGGTGCTTGGCGAGCCTAACAAAGTGTGTGGTATGTCTCCATCTGCTGAGGATAAGAGCCAACGGCTGCTGTGCCCTCACCGAGCTCTTCCTCCCTCTCCAGCGAGAGATGCTCTCTCCTGGAGGATCTCACCCATGAGTCCCTTGCCTCCATGAAGGACTCCATGCTGCCTGGTCCCACCCCAGGATCAGGCCCATTGGACTTTGCACCTGGGATCGGCACCTGCTGACAGCCATTTTGACGGGGCTGGGAGAGGACCCACCGCACGCAGGCAGCTGCTGACCCTCCTGCTTCCAGCACTGAGATGCTCCCCTCCAAACCAGGAATCGGCATTTCTCTCCTTGCAAAAACCTGGCCGGCCCCAGGAGGTAACCTCGTCTCAAGGGTAAAATGCCTCGCCACATTAAGAGTCGCTGCAGCCTGCTCGCCGCTCGCTCTCCCGCGCTCTGCCACGCTATTTATGCTTACGGAAAGGAGCGGGTCGGAATTGTTTTGATATATGATCTGTAATTGGCATCATTACAGAGCGGTGATCTCATCCAGGTCGTGTTCTCCTCCTCGGGGAGGGAACACAAGGAGGCTCGTGGTCCCTCGCATGGTTGCGATATAATGAGGGAGCCGCGCAATGAGGAAATTTCTCCGAGTTCAAAGGGACGGGCGGAGGGAGGAGGGGGCTGACAGGGGCTGGGAGTGGGGCTGCAGGAAGGGGCCTCGCAGCTCTGTGTGGGCTGCAGCCCCTGCAGCTCCCCTTGCAGCCCTTACAGCGGGGACACCTCAAAAACAGGGGTTGAAAACACAATATAGCATGTACAGTCCCGTGTGTAGTCTGTCCCTCTCTCTGCCTGGGTGACACAAAGCAAAGCTTGAGCGCAGAAAGCGCCCCAAAGCTCATCACCCTTTGCAGAGCCCCCAGAAGGAAGGGGGAAACACACCCTTACAACAGCTCCTGAACAACTGTCTTTCCAAAGGGGATGCTCAGCTGGTCTCATATTCTTTCCAGAGAGACCTGAATTATCCTGGCGCCGCGCTTCCCTGCCAGCTTCCTGCCTTTCAGCCTCTGGGGTGTGCGTGTGTGCGTGTGGTTGAAGGAGGGGGACGTTACAGAAGCGTGAGAGCAAATGCAGGTACAGTCTCTCCCTGTATTCCGAGGACTGGATGTGTCTCTGGCACAGCGTGGCATGCTGGCTGCCCACTAAAACCAGCTGGCCAAGAAGGGGCATGATGAAACTGGCAGCGCTGCAAGGGGCAGGCGATCAGAGCATGTTACACCATGCCTGGCCTCTCAGAGCTTCAGGTTTCCTAAAAGCAGTTCCCTGAAAAGCCTCCTGTAGCAGCCTCTCGCTCAGGCAAGCAGGTCCACAGGAGAAGGTGACTTCAAGGACTGCAGGCTCCTTCCTTCCTCCCTCACGTTCCCCTCCTCTTCCTTGTCCCCTGCCCCACTGCTCCCTGCTCCCGTCTGAGCTGGCTCCCCCCATGGCAGGCGGCGGGGGCCGATGCTCACAAACCTATGCCGTAGCCGCCGGCGCACTGCAGCTTCAGGTGGCTGTTGAGCTGCGCGGGCAGCGCGCACTGGCCCTGCATCTCCCTGCAGAGATGAAAGGAGCCGCTCCAGGTGCCGTCCTTCCGGCAGTGAATCACGTTGCTTCCGCGGCCCTGGGAATGAGAGAAGGAGATAACGAGGATGGTCACAAAAACGACGGCAAGGACAGGCTGAGCGGTGGGAAACGGACAGAGCTGAGCTGGGAGCAAAGTTCTGCTGGAGCTGGAAGAGCACCCAGTTGGGACTTCCAGCCCTGGGGGCAAGAAGGAGTTTTCCAAAGAGTAAAAAAAATGAAACCTGCCTTGCATACAAACACACACACACACACGCCTCTTCCGTGCAAGGCCGTGTCTCTTGCAAGGTCTCTACCTTAAAATAGACCCACTCCAGTTGTGGTAAAGGTGCATTCACCCCATTTGCCTTCTTTCTTGTTGGTGAGAGGTTTGTGCTGAATGCAGACAACCTTTTCCCTCTTCCCATTTTCTAAGTAGTTGCATCATCTTTGTCTCGAAAAAGAAAGAATCCCCAATGGCCATCTGAAGGAGGAAGGAAAGCAGGGATGCTTAGCAGGGCAGAACGTGCTCTTTAGAGCTTGGCTGCCTTGAGTGACAACAAGCGAAGAGGCTGAGACAGACACGCACGGAGGCAGGTGGAAAGGAGAAAAAAATCCTCTGGTGTAGGAACGGGCAAGGAATAGAATATGACATTTCTCTTATAGAAAAGATTCTCTGTATGATACTGAAGAATGAATACCAAAGTCCAAGGGGAAATATCATGCCCTTTACAAACAACAAAGGAGTGCACAGGCAATCTTTTGTCAGATCTACCCTCACGGCTTTGGGGATTTCTGCGCAAGCTGTTCTGCAGAATCTGCGAGCCCAACTGCCATGGGGTAATGTGGGACATTCAACAGGAGGACGTCTGGTGTGGCTGGGCTCCAAACCTCCAGTGGGGGCCTCGCTGGGTGGGAGAATCATGCAGGATCTCTGCTTCTCCTCGCCCGTTTTACATGCCAGGCGTCTTGCCTGCAATCAACCTACCCCGCTCTTGGAGACTGCGCTGGATATCTTTGGGGATCCTTTGGTGTGCCATCTACACTGGGATCGCAGCAGGGCTGCTGAACTTTTCTTAGGAGCTCTTCCCCACCACTCACACCCGTTGTTGCACAGCACTTCAGTGTGAAAGATTACGCAGCCTTCAGTGTTAGTCTTGTCCTTAATATACTAATGCTTTTTTGCTTGCTTTGTTGATGAACACAGTGTTTAGTGAGATGCAAAGTGGTCTTATCAGTAGACTACTGCGTGGGACCTGCTTCCCCTTCTCCAGACATCTGGCCATTGCCAGAAGTAATAAGAAAATCATATGAAAGGCTAATGGACCAGATGGACTCAGGGTGTGATCCAGCTTGGTGACTCTCACCTAAGGGCCAGTTTGGCAGAGACTGATTAATTTAGAACTGACTGTTCATATGATTTGTGCACAATATTCAGAAATGGAAGACCCTTGCTCTGGGTGCCAGGGGAGGTACCTGCTTAAATGACCATTACGTTCCTGGTGATTAAGGGATGCCATATGTACAGCTGAGTAATGATCTTTCAGCGTGGTGACAAATTCAGGAAGAGATAGCTAAGTGATAATTGAGCACAATTTGCTGTTTTAGCAAGTGTGGTGCACTTCCATCGCAATTTGCATGCCAGGGTTCAAACATGATTTTTAAAGGTGGGCCATGAAACGTGATTTACATTGCTGGAACTGGCTCTGCTTGAGGGTACTATTGTATAATGTCTGCAACGTACTCAGAGATCCCAGGATATCCATTGCTATAGTAACATACTGTCCATCATTCCCTGACCTGCAAAATCTCTTGTGAAAATCCCTGCTGGGTTTCTTGCTTGGATGCAACGTGCATTATCACCTTATATAGCTGAGAGAGACTTAGTGGGGTTTAATCCTTAAATAATTAACACCTCTCAAGTGGTTCTGGCTTGTGCCACGAGTCCTCCCCCTTTTTCTGTAGCCTATTTTCTGGGATATCTGGAAATACCTTTCTCTGCAAATCCCTTTCTCAAGGTGTTATCTGCTCCTTTGCTCAAGGTGCTTTTGCAGCTGGACGGTCCCTACCCTCCTCCTTACACTGAAGAGAGACATAGCGGTACCTCTCACTTTCCAGTGCTCACTTCGTTATTGCTGTAACCCTGACTCCACTGCTTGCTCCTCTTCACGTCCAGCTCATTTAAAAGCAAACACAATGCCATTATACCAGTTGCCATTACCCCAGTGGCCCCAGTTGCCTCGCAGGGCAGCAATGGTACGCGTCTTCAGCCACGCTGACCGGTCTGAGCAAGTGGTAGGTGAAAAAAGCCACAGATGTGTGTATCCCAGAGCTCCCACCCAAACTGCACCCACGCACACAACTTCTCATTTCACAGGGCTCAGAACCTCACCTAAGTCTTATACAAGGAAACCTTTTCCAGATGCCCTGATGCAAACTCGCTCCTGTTGTCCCCGTGAAGAGGGCAGGCCACCCTGGCAGGGCATGGGGGCTGCAATTGGCTTTTAACATTTGGAGGGGATATCAGAGGTGTCTTTCAGATCACTGGCCCTGGGGCAGGGTTGGTCCCTTTTTAAGATGTCCTCAGAATCCGGAATGCTATTAAAAGGCCTTTGACAGAGCACTCCCTGCTCTCTGCAGGCTGTGTAGGTGCAGCAGCTTCTACATCCCCGCTTTCTCTTCCCAAGCGTATGAAGCAACCGCAGCACTTCTGGGACAAGTTACTTATCTCACAAACTATAATTACCTCTGGTAGGGAAAACTAAGCATTTCAAACAGGGTACTGAAGCCCAGACCTTCCCATATCAGTGAACACAGCTCCTAGGAAGTCAAAGGCAACACGCTGATTTATGCCAGATGAGGATCTGACCCCTGATGCCAAATGACACCTTCACAGCCAGAAAAACATGAAAGGTTAGAGAGAGTTCACCTGAATAGTTGCAATCCCTATAAAGTTAAATTATCATGTGGCACCCAGACACATAATGATAACGAGAAAAAAAAAATTGGGGAGCAAAGCAAGACAAAATGAAATGAACAAACAGGGCAAGTGCAGGTAACTCATATTCTACACACTTTCATTCATTACTCCCTATTTTCCAGTCTTTTGTAGAGACGCTGAGTCAGACTTTTCATCCACTTATTGTTCGGAAACAGAAAATTACTCACTGCTTGTCCTCTATGGGTAATAGTTAATACCATTACTACTATCATAAAAATAATATTTCCAGGCTCTTTTCAGTTGTTTTCTCTCTCTACTTTAATGATGTATTTCCCTGCTTGGTTTCTCTGTCTGGGGTGTCAGAAGAGCTCCCTGGCACTCGGCCCTTCGAAGATCAGGGTCCTTAGGGAACATACGATAAAACTACGCTTGTATGGGCTGCAATAATTCGGGTAAGAGAGACTCACCGACTGATTGTCATCATCTTCGCACTTGATCCGGCATTCGCTGTTGAACTGGAAGCCGTTGGAGCACTGGTAGAGCCCGTGAAACTTGGAAGGCGGAGGATCGCAGGTAACGGGCACGCAAGCGCCCGGCAGCCACGTGCCATCTTGCGTGCACTGGATCTTAAAGGCTCGCCTTTTTGTGCAGAAAAAAAAAGACCATTTAGTGAGCGGCTGAGTCAGCTAAGAGCCTCTAAAGCCTCTGAGCTCTGCTAGCAGGTTGCAGCGGATGGGTGCGCTTGAGCTTTTAACACTTGGGGAACAAGTCGTGAATCTGCGTCATGAGGTCTCTGTGCAAAAATAACGATTATTTGCAAAGCCAACATTGAGCTGCCCAGCCTGAACTCCTCTTCTGGCCCTGGACACATCTCCCAAAAACTCCACTTCCCAGGCTTGTGGGCTGTGGTTGGTTTGAAGTGGGTTTGTGCAGAGTCAGAAGTATACGATAGCACTAACCCTTTCCTGCAGAGTTTCAAAGGGGACTCCCCAGGCTCCATATCAAAGGGGTATTTTTAAGGTAAGGTCTGTTTTTTGAGCGCTGGTTAGGATTTTCAAAGAAGCCTAAGTAACCTAGGTGCCTAAATCCCCTTGAAACCGCACAACTATCTGCATGAAGGAATTGCTCAGTGATATTCCTTATAACACAGAGTCTTATAAACAGCCCGTCCCTTTCCCAAAACCATTTTAACTCATGGCTTTCTGAATCATGCTGACTGCATGGCATTCCTTTTGCACATACTTTCTTGCTTTTCTGGAGGATCCGGGGACATGGTAACCCGGCTTGCATTTGTACTTGCAAAACGAGCCCACTTTGTGCTTATCTTCTCGGCAACGAGTAGTCTGGAGATCTGCATTAGGGACGATGGATGGTGCTCGACACATCAGCTCGCACAGGGCCTCCGGAAAGGACCACAGCCCATCCTCCATGCAAGTCAAGTTGCTGTTGTTTCCTGAGAAGAACAGTGAGCAAAGTTAACAACGTTCAGCAGGACTATTTTTTTCAAAATGTTGTTACACCCATAATACATCAAAAGCCACCTTAGTTGGTTTGATGAATTCAACTGTGTACATCCTATGCATTTTCTCTTTTGAGATGATGGCATTAAATCATTTTCAGATGACAGGCAGACAGCGCTTATTTGAGGAAATGCTATAACATAGGGGAAACCACGCTGGCTTTGTAATCTTTTGTATTTCTCTTCCTTATTTTGTTCTTCTCTGAAAGGAAGCTTGCTTCATACATCAACCCCCTCCTCTCCAAAGTCATGGCATTAACAGAGGGTTTGGTGCCATTACATTCTTCATTCTGCTTCTGTGTTATATCTCTTCCCTGAAACTGTCCTTTTTTTTTTTTTTTTTTCCCTTCAATTTTGAGCCTTTTGGAGCAGCATCTGTTAGTATTAGAGTCACTACTCCAACACAATGAGGAGCCATTCTCAGCTGGGGACTCTCAGTCCTTGGGGACTAGTGTGATAAATACAATTCATAATACTCATTAGAGACTCATTTTCCTTAGGAAGCTTTCTTGGCCAACACCTCAAAGGTAAAAGGTACAATAGATCTATTTGCCTCTGCTATGACCTACTTGACTTCAGAAGGTTAAGCTAAAAGTAGCCTAGTCTCAGTGTATTTTACATTCTTTGTTATTTTATACCGTATGTTGAAAAGGAATAAGCTTTTCCTAAGAAACAAAGCACAGCTATGAGCCACTAACCCTTCAAAAATCCCTAATACTCTATTGAAATCCCCAAGCATTGCTGCAGGAACTCTCCTCAACCCACAAGGCATATTTTCAACAGTAAGCCAACTTCGGAGTTATCCAAAATAATACTGACAAACTGCTAACCCCAGAGCAATGCCATCTCTCTGAGAGGGAAGGAAGAGAGCCGAGCCATGAGGCTGGAATTCAAAGAAGAAGAAAACAAAAGGCTCTGGAGGGCTCAGGAAGGTATGTGGAGGAGCCCTCCTGCCCTACCCACAAAGATAAGAGAAGCCGCATTAAATCAGCCCTGGCTTTCTCTCTCCCCTCCCCAACTGCAGATGATTGCAGAGGTATTTTGTGCAGAGGAGCTCTTTTCTAGAGCACCAGCATGCTCCTCTGCTCTGACTCATGCAGCAGCTCTGCAGACCAGCCGTGGTGATATCATACTTGCCACTGCAAAGCGATAAGCTGTGACATTACCAACAGTGGCTGTCATGACGTCAGTGATTGAATTAGGCATGAGTCATTCGAACGCCATTCTCCAGAAGCTTAGTGGCAACATCTATTAGTCATCACCGATGCTGTACACCAAATGGTGCCTTTACCTCACAGCTCCCAGAGTTTCTGGGCAAAAGTGATGTTACACATCACAGATGCACGCCCTGACCTGGGGGTTGGTTATCAGCCACCTCCACCAGAGTCAGCAGCTGAAGCTCATGCTGGTCATGAGTAATATCATCATTTTCAATGCCCACTGTCCCCCTGTTCTCTCCCCCCCCCCCCCCCAAAAAA